>PVJN01019780.1:0-36847 GCA_004026805.1 Lasiurus borealis
TTTTTTAGCAGAGGTCTACAGTGTCCTTTCTCGGGGCGTCCTGTCCCCGCCCCCGGAAGCGTTTTTTTATCTTATCTGGGCAATGCAGCCCGGTCCCTTGCCCCGAGTGGACTGAGACCTTTGCAACTGAATTAAAGAAAAAGAAACAAAAGCGGCAAGTTCGGCCCCGTGCGCACGGCCGGCCGCCAATGGGCGCGGCCGCTCCCTAGCGGAGTGGTACTATGATGACAGTAGCCAATCAGCGCGCTCCATGCAAATGAGGTACTGTATCCCGCACCGCAGCTCCAGTGCCATCTGCTTGTTCTAGTGATAAACTGAGGCCTTGCCTCTCGGCTTCTCCCAGAACGAAAGGGGCGGGGGTGGGGGGGAACCTCTTTCCTTCCCCCCCAGGATAGACAGAAAGAAGTGATGAAGAAGGGGGATGGGTAAGGAAGGGAAAAATACCTGAGAAAGGAAACATTCTCTGCCTGGGAGGAGGCTGACGGGGTGTAGAGCGTGGAGGGAGCATTCACTGGCCATGCCAGTACTTACCACTGATGCTGAGTCAGAAACAGGTATCCCAAAATCCCTTTCCAATGAGCCTCCCTCAGAAACCATGGAGGAAATAGAGCACACATGCCCACAGCCTCGACTGGTAAGTAAAGACAAAGGATGCAAATGTATGCGTGGCGAGGGCACAAAAGAATTCCTTCTGCGCCCGCAGCCAGCGAGGAAAAAGATGCTGAGGATTTTCATGTAAATGAGAACGGAGCTACCGTCTAATCCTCCTCAGCTGTTTATATTTAGCTTCTCTGCCCGGCGCTGCTCTCCGCTTACAAAGCATTATTGTACCGGCTGGGTAGGAGACGGGCGGCTTGGGCTCTGCTGTGTTTTTGTGCCTGGGAGGAGGGAATGGCCTTTTTTTTTCCTTTGAAGTGTGTTCTCGTCCGAAGATTAAAAAAAAAAAAAAGCCACAGTGCAATTTACCGAATGGTATTATTCTTTTTCGCAAAGCTTAGGACGAGTCCGTTAAGTTCTCAATTCTAGGGAAGGAATGGTTCGGTCTTCAACTAATGTTGGTGCCTAATGCCAGTTTGGGGGAAATGAAAACGACATGGAAGCAAACTTCCCCATTCGCTTGGAAATGTCAAAAAGAACCAAGCAAAAAGAGCCCCCCGATGATGTGTTTGGAAATAATGTGTATCTGAAATGAATTGCAAGCATTTCCGGGTCTGCTGTCAGGGTTTCTCTTCAGGTGTGGGAACCTGGGGAACCTACATTTACTTAGCAAGGGGCTGCATGCCTTTGATAAGTGCAAGTGGGGCACTCAGAGCTTCCTTCCTTCTCGTGAACTGAATCAAAAACAGCCAATGGATAGCAGGGTTTGGGTGGCCTGAAGTCTTGTGGAA
Organism: Lasiurus borealis; assembly: GCA_004026805.1. NCBI lineage: Eukaryota > Metazoa > Chordata > Mammalia > Chiroptera > Vespertilionidae > Lasiurus > Lasiurus borealis. The sequence goes on from PVJN01019780.1 coordinate 1,389, forward strand.
CTTGGGGACACCTCTCTTTGAACCCTCAGATCCAAGCAATACACTCTTTAGAGCTATGTTTTCTCTCTAGCATTTCCCCTCAAGTTAAAGGGTACAATATTTTGATTGGCTGTGGAGTATGACCCTGGGAAGAGGTGTTTTATTATTATTATTATTATTATTATTATTATTATTATTATTAAAGGATTTTGTGATGTAGTATTTTCTGTTAACTACCCCAATGAGGGCTTACAGATCCCAAAGCCAGCCCATCATGAAACTGTTATTTCTTCATAAGGGTTCAAAGACAGGCTTAGGGCAACTTCCTAATACATGAAAACAAAGAAAGTTATATTAGAGCACTGTAGGCTTCTGCTCACTATGATTCTGTTTTTTTTAAAAAAATATATTTTATTAAGGCAATTTGATATTAACTGCCACCCAGCACTTTAAGCCACTTACTGAATTGTCATACATAAACGTTTTACCTATGTTCTCAAAAGATACAAACCATCACCAATAAGGGATCCCTTTGAGCTACCAATTATCTCACGTTTTAGCATAGAAAAAAGTGACCACTAAAAACATGTCACCCAAAATTTTTTTTAAACTTAAACCCACTGTCCCAATTTCCATCAGACTTGCTGACAGGTAAAGGGTAAAGAGGAGAAAAGCAGCATCCAGTTCTAGTTTGTGTATCGGTTCAGTCTCTTGTGCCAACTTCTTTTCCTCCTCCTTGCCTTTTAGCTATTCTCTCCCTTGCTTGCTTCTGCCTGAGAGGGTGGGCAGAGGAAATGCAAGGGAAGGAAGCAAGTTCAAGTACTTTTCACTTTCACTTGCAACAGCTCAGCCTGGAGTTAACTCCCAGGAACCATGCAAAGCTGGCAAGGTTATACTTCCATCTCCTCGCTGCTTTAGAAATGAGGAAACTGAGGTTCAGAGAGGGTAGGGTAAGTGACTTCCCCAAAGTCACATTGCTTCGACGGGGTAGATCTGGGATTTGAACCCAGAGCTCTACAAAGTGGAAGATTTTCCCCCTGCAACATACTCTTAGGTGAGAAACATCCCCTTCCAGTCTTTTTGGCAGTTCTGGCTTAAAGTGTGTGTGTGTGTGTGTGTGTGTGTGTGTGTGTGTGTGTGTGTGTGTAGTATGAAGGATATACAACAGTTCCACGGTTAAAGTGACTGCTTTGTTCTATTTTTTTAAATCTTCACCTGAGTATATGTTTCCATTGATTTTTAGAGAGAATGGAAGAGAGAGGGGAAAACATAAAGCAATATTAATGTGAGAGAAACACATTGATTGGTTGCCTCTTGCACGAACCCCTACCAGGGCCCAGGCTGGGGAGGAGCCTGCAACCAAGGTATACGCCCTTGACTGGATTCGAACCAGGAACACTTTGGTCCATAGGCTGATGTTCTATCCACTGAGCCAAACCTGCTAGGGCTGCTTTGTTTTACTTTTTTAAAAAATATATATTTTATTGATTTTTTACAGAGAGGAAGGGAGAGAGCTAGAGAGCTAGAAACATGGATGAGAGAGAAACATCGATCAGCTGCCTCCTGCACGCCCCCCACTGGGATGTGCCAGAAACTAAGGTACATGCCCCTGACTGGAATCGAACCCGGGACCCCTCTGTCCACAGGCCGACGCTCTATTCAATGAGCCAAACCGGTTTGGGCTGTTTTACTTTTTTTTTTTTTTAATATATTTTATTGATATTCTACAGAGAGGGAAAGAGATAGAAAGTCAGAAACATCGATGAGAGAGAGACATCGATCAGCCGCCTCCTGCACGCCCCACAGTGGAGATGTGCCCGCAAGCAAGGTACATGCCCCCAACTGGAATCGAACCCAGGACCCCCCCAGTCTGCAAGCCGACGCTATATCCACTGAGCCAAACCGGTCTCGGCTCGGCTGTTTTACTTTTGATAAAAATGTTCCAGGTCCATCATTACCATGATCTGCTGAAAACAGGCTCTGTGTAAATAGGGACCGCAACTAATTTATAAACCACTGCACTCAATTCTTCGAAGCGCCTTTTCTCTGATCAGCAAACTTTGATCACTGTAGGGGCATATCTGAATTTTGACTGACACTTCAGAGCCCAACTTTCCTTTGCTGGATCTTACTTTAACGATGCAGGCACGTGTGAACTACTTAATAACAAAGTTTGTTCGTAAAGAGAATGAATGGCAAGTGAAAATGAGGAATTCGCATTTCTTTGAAAGGTGTTAGTAGTTTCTGTTGATCTTTAGCTTTGCTGATATCTTCACATTTCAAATTATATAAATTCTGGGTTTTTCCCAGCAGCCAGGGGCATTGTCCAAAATTACAACCGGGCCCCTGGCAACACATTGGCGGCCAGGTGTGGCTGCTGCCTAACTTTGGAAAGTGCTGGAAAGACTTGAGAGATTCGCCTGCAGAAGACAGGCCCCCTCTGCCACTTGTCACCAGACTTGAATGCATACCGTTTAGGGAAAACAGGACTCAATAATAAAACCTCATTTTTTTAAAAGTAGCAATTACCAAAGGGGTGTCATGTGCTTTTTTTAAAAACATTTTTTTGGTTAATCTTCACCTGAAGATATTTTTTTTCCATTGATTTTTTAGAGAAAGCGGAAGGGAGTGGGAGATACACACAGAGAGAAACATCGATGTGAGAGAGGCACATGGATTGGTTGCCTCCTGCACGGGCACCCCCGACCAGAGCCAGGGATCCAGCCTGCAACTGAGGCACGTGTTTTTGACCAGAATCGAACCCGGGACTTTTCAGTCCTCTGGCCGACGTTCTATCTAATGAGCCAAACTGGCTAGGGCAGAGTGGTTGTTATTGTATTAGCTGATGCGCACACTGACAATAATGGAAAAGGAAATTTCTGAGTATATAAGGGCTATAAAGCTTTACAACTTCCAGAATGTGAACTTATGTCACCAAACGTTATTGTCTGTAAATGCAGATTTTCTTTAAATCTCAGCAATTGTGTAAAATGTCTTTTTATTTGTCATGAATTGGGCTCTCTATTTAGCATGGCATCAGAGAAGGTGTGTACAGTGTTCGTGTTTACATGTGTTTGTCTCTATATTATTAACAGTGAAGGTTATCTTTTAAAAATATATATATATTATTGATTTTTTTACAGAGAGGAAGGGAGAGGGAGAGTTAGAAACATCGATGAGAGAGAGACATCGATCACCTGCCTCTTGCACGCCCCCTACTAGGGATGTGCCCACAACCAAGGTACATGCCCTTGACCGGAATCAAACCTGGGACCTTTCAGTCTGCAGACCGACGCTCTATCCATTGAGCCAAACCGGTTTCAGCTGGAGGTTATCTTTTGTGATCCAGTTGAACTGAGCCCACATTGATTGAGTACCCACTACGTGCTAAGCTCTGAGCCCTCAAGTACTTTGTGATCTAGAGAGTCGAGAAGAGACTGAAACATAAACAGATAGTTTCCATGCAGGTTGATAAGGGCACAGCGTGCTAAGAGTTGTGTTACAGGGTGCAGTGGGGACAGAAAGGAGAGTAGTGAACTCCTTGAGAGCGAGTCCAAGTTTGCCACAAGGATGTTGACTAGAAACCTTCCTGGTCATCACTGTATCTCTGATCTCTAATACACAGCCCGGGCTAGTTCTTTATGGAAACGAAGCGGGAAGTTGGCATACCTAAATAAAGAGGATTTTAAAGCAATCTGTATTTTAGATCCTTGTAAGGAGCAAATTGATAGGGATATTGAAGATACGGTGGAATCGTGTTCAAGGGGAAATTTTGTTCTGAAAGGTATACCTGTAGTCTTTCCACCTTGCCTTATTTTTCGCTGGAAGAAAGTATAAGAAAGGAGAGGAGTAAGTAGAATTAAATAACACTGATAAAGAAATTAGGCACAGACAGCAGTGTGGTGATGGCCAGAAGGAAGGGAGGGGGCAGGGTAGAGGCAGGTAGAGGCATCTGTAATAGTGTCAACAAAAAGAATCAAGAAGAAATAATATTATTTTAAAAATATTAGCAAGAGCCAAGACCGGTTTGGCTCAGTGGATAGAGCGTCGGCTTGCGGACTGAAAGGTCCCAGGTTCGATTCCGGTCGGGGGCATGTACCTTGCTTGCAGGCACATCTCCACTGTGGGGCATGCAGGAGGCGGCTGATCGATGTCTCTCTCTCATCGATGTTTCTGACTTTCTATCTCTCTCCCTTCCTCTCTGTAAAAAATCAATAAAATATATTAAAAAAAAAAATATTACCAAGAGCCGAAACCGGTTTGGCTCAGTGGATAGAGCATTGGCCTGCGGACTGGAAGGTCCCAGGTTCGATTCCGGTCAAGGGCATGTATCCTGGTTGTGGGCATGTCCCCAGTAGGGGGCGGCAGGAGGCGGCTGATCGATGTCTCTCTTTCATCAATGTTTCCAACTCTCTATCCCTCTCTCTTCCTCTCTGTAAGAAATCAATAAAATATATTAAAAAAATATTACCAAGAAATTAAGAAAGAACAGAACGTGACCTAGGTTTTAAGATAGAGCTTATACACTCATTGTATATCCTATATAATAAAAAGCTAATATGCAAATTGTCCCCTCAACCAGGAGTTTGACCAGCAGGCAGGCCCGCCAACCACCCATGTCCCCTCCCCCTGGCCAGACTGGCTGGACCCCACCTATGCACAAATTCATGTACTGGGCCTCTAATATATATATACTGAGTGGCCAGATTATTATGCATTCAGAGATCATAATAATCTGGCCACTCAGTGTATTTTAGAAATGTAATCTTATTGCACTGGCTACTCTACTAATGCTGCATGTGTTTGAGATGTTTCTTCTTTCCATCACTACAGTGTTTATTCTTGATCTTTGATTTGAGTTCCGTTATTTGTTATTTTCTTGCTTGAACATGATGCAAGGTGACTCTTAAGCTTGACTGTCAGGAAGAGACACCGAGTAGCCTCGGGCGATATGATGTAACAGCCTTCCTTGTAGACCCAACTCCTGCGGGGATGAGGACTCCCTGTGGGCAAGGACCGTGTCCTCTGATCTCCCCAACCCTCAGATGTTGCCTAGACAAAGCCCGTGTGCCCAGCAGGTGTTCCACTAACCCTTTCTAACAAGGCCCAGCCACCCTGAAAGCTGTCTGCTGGAGGATTTTAGTTAACAACCTTGGTCAAGTTCTTCCAGGAGTACATTCTGCTATCAGAGGGAAGTTGTAATTTTAGCCTGCAGTGGGCACTTCCAGGAAGATGGATGTGCCGCGAATCAACTGAGCAGGCCTTGGAAATAAAGGGGGCTGGTTCAACATGCCACTTTAGCAGGAGTTCATTTCAGGTTTTTACTTCCCAGTGGAGCAGGGCCAAGAGACTGCTGTCTTGCAGAAGGTGCATTATGTCAGACGAGCGGTAGGATGCTCACCGGCTGGTGCTCCAAAAGATGCTGGCTTTCCGGAGACATCCGTGGCTTCCTTTACTAGGTACCACCATCTATGTAGCCACTTAGAGCAGCACGCATTTTAAAAGCAGGGCACTTAATGTGCCGTGTTAGTGAAAGTAAACAAACATGCGCTTCCTTTGGGCATTTGCTGTGGTCTCCTGGAATTCTGCCCAAGGTTATATTATTAGACCTGTTCCTGCCGCTCTCAGTTCAGATGCAACATTCATTTCGTGCAGATTGATCATAGTCAGGCACACTGAGCATGGAGGCAATGAATGCGTCTCTTCCATTTTCAATGTGCTCTTTCACTACCCCTCCAAGCCACCATTTGCTGGGTGCTGACCTCCTTATGGAACGAATGAGTCTAAATCAAATGTAAGAAGATAGGTAGGGTCTTTGTTTTGTTTTGGTGTCTGAGCATGTGGAAATGAACAGGGTGTGCGTGTCCTCGTTCAAGCAGGGGGGGGGGAATTAAAGAATTCAGTGATGCAGAGCTTTGGATGAGAGAAAACTCAGTCCCCCACCAACAGGGTCCTCCGTTAGCCAGTTGGTTATCAGCTCCCCCGTACAGCAATGCGTCAGGGGCTGTGGAGGGAAACGAAAGAAGTAATCCACAGCCCCTGCCCTTGAAGATCATTTCCATTGAACAGAAGGCAGTCGTTCGGGATGTGGAAGCGAGCCAGGATGCTGAAATCCCTTGAGAGCTTTTTGTGTAAGTTGGACTTCTTTAACCGGATGTATCCAAATATTAGTACTTCAGCATGTCATCGATATAAAAGGATTACTGTTTATTATTTAATATAACGGTATTTTATGTTCTTTTCTTCATACTAAGTCTGAAATCCGGTGTGTACATTATACTGTGCACATATCAATTTAGGCTAGCCAATTTCAAGTGGGCAGCAGCCACATGTGGCCTTAGATGGAGCTCAGACACCTGCCCAGGTCTGTGGAGGATGAACTCTGAGAAGCCACAATGATATATGCATGTTGCATAGTACATACATATATTTACTCACAATAAAAACAAACCCCACTTTCCTTTACTTTATGTCTTATACTCATATTTTCTCTTTTACATATTTTTATTGATTTCAGACAGGAAGGGAGAGGGAGGGAGAAATAGAAACTACAATGATGAGAGAGAATCATTGATTGGCTGCCTCCTGCATGCCCCCTATTGGGACTGAGCCTGCAACCCAGGTTTATTCCCTGACCAGGAATTAAACCCATGACCTCCGGTTCACAGGTCAGTGCTCAACCACTGAGCCACACCAGCTGGGCACGGTCATATTTTCTGTGCTATCCTATTCTGTTTTGGTTAGGAGGCTGTTGCAGGAATCTAAATGAGAATGTTTGAAGTTACGGATGTGGCAGTAGAGAAGGAGAGAACTGGATGGATATGGGAGACATTAAGAGGTAAATGCCCCAGGATTTGATAGCTGTCTGAGGGTGGGACAGTATTAAGGAAGACTCAATTTTCTGGGTCCAGTTAGGGGTGCCATCACTGGAATGGTGACAGCAGTTTGTGAGAGTTCTGTTAGAGATACCATGAGGGACTTCCCTTTGGAGGTGGCTAGTAAATGTTTGGTTTGGGAAGTCAAGAGAGAGTTCTAAGCTGGAGATGTAGATCTGGGGAGCATCCGTATGGAGGAAAAGGTAGGAAAATGGAGGTAGTGAAATTGATGGGTGCAAAAATGAGTTAAGACAGTTTCTGGACTTAGAGCAACTGGATGGAAATGGTTAGCAAGAGTGCCTCGGGATCATCCTACTACAGGGTAATTCTGGAAAATATCTGACCCTGAGCCATCCTATCAGGGGGGACAGAGAAGAGCTGTAATTAAAGCTACTAGAAGGCTCCTTACATCTGCCTGTCTCTACATGATATCTGGTTAAATTAATCTACTTTCTCCCAGAAACTTTCCAGATTAGAACCCTGAGGAACACCATTTGAAGGGTCGATAGAGAAAAGATTGTGAAAAGAAGATAGAGAGGTATTTCTCAAATATTTGAGAGATCGAGGAGGCCAAGGGCAGGGTAAGGTCCATGAAGGGAATGTCCAATCGAATCTAATGAACAAAATAAAGTAACAAACAAGATAGAAAAGATTCAGAGAATAGACTGACAGCTGTCAGAGTGGAGGGGTGTTGGGAGGCTGGATAAAAAAGGAGAAGAGCCGAAACTGGTTTGGCCAGTGGATAGAGTGTCGGCCTGAGGACTGAAAGGTCCCAGGTTCGATTCCAGTCAAGGGCACGTACCTTGGTTGCGGGCACATCCCCAGCAGGGGGCGTGCAGGAGGCAGCTGATAGATGTTTCTCATCGATGTTTCTAACTCTCTGTCCCTCCCTTCCTCTCTGTGAAAAATCAATAAAATATGTATTTTTTAAAAAGGTGAAGAGATTAAGCAAAGAAAAACTCATAGACACAGACAACAGTATGGTGATTACCAGAGGGAAAGGGGGCGAGGGCGTTAGAAGAGGGTAAAAGGGGGATAAATAGTGACAGAAGGAGACTTGACTTGGGGGTGGTAAACACACAGATGATGTATTATAGAATTGACACTTGAAACTGTATAATTCTATTAATCACTGTCTCCTCAATAAATTCAATAAAAATTAAAAAAAAAAAGAACCAAATGCAGCAGACAGCAAATGAGATACAAAGAAAAAGCCTCCTTTGGATTTAGAAAGAAGTCAATAGTGATGTTTCAATGAAGAGGTGGGAGCAGAAGCCAGATGGCAACAGGTTGAGGTGCCTGTAAGAGGCAGGGAAGTAGAAGTCGACTGAGGAGAGGAAGATATAGAACGTATAGGACCCCAGAGGTGGCTAAATCAGGGCTTAGGGTTGAGAGGGGCTAGCTTTTCTCCTTTCCAACTTCTTTTGTTCCATCCCGCTTTCCTTCCATTCATTCAATATACCAAAACTTTTGGTTGGCTCATTCTTCTAAGATGGTAGCAACTTGCACATAAGTATAAATGGGAGTGGGCCCGTGGGAGGGGGTGAGAGTGAGGGGGAAGATTGTTGGAAGGAATAACCCTAAGATCTGGAGAGGTGGAGCTTCGGTGCACAAGGGAAGGATCGGCGTCGGGTAGGAAAAGTGATGAGGAAGCTGGCAGGGATGTTTGGGTAAGAAATAATTTATAAATAGAAGGCTGCTGAAAGTTGAAAGCCTTTCTTATCTGATAGTATCTGTTTTCTCCGTGAAGGTGGAGAGAAAGTCACGGCGGTTTGCTTTTGGCAGGTACAGGGGCCTCTGGGCGAGGGAGAGGTAGGGAGAGGTGGAAAGGCTGAGCGGTTTCTGATGGGACGTGGTAGTAAGGAGATGAAACGCATCTGTTCCTTTCTGGCGTCTGGGACTCCACACCCAACCTCAAGGTCAAGGCAAATTCAGATCTGGAGGTCCAGGGAGGACTGGACTGGCCCGCAGCACAAGGGTTGGGGCCTGGCAAGACAGCTACGTGGCAGCTTGGACTCTGCTTGCTGGAGCTTGCAGTCTCGTCGCACCCTCAGTGTCGCCGTTGAATTATCGTGTGGGCTTCAGCAAAGCACTTCCCTCTGAGCCTCCTGTCTATCACCCACAGTGGGCTGAATAGATGATCTTTCCAGTTCCAAGACTGTGAATGTAGCTTCCGTAGCCATAGGACATTGTCTACCATAGTGCATTCTGTCTCACCTGATGCTCCTCTCCAAGTGCAGAGTGGCCAAAACTGGTTTGGCTCAGTGGATAGAGTGTCGGCCTGCGGACTGGGGGTGTGGGGGGGTCCCAGGTTCGATTCCAGTCGGGGGCATGTGCCTAGGTTGTGGGCACATCCCCAGTGGGGGTGTGTGCAGGAGGCAGCTGATTGGTGTTTCTAACTCTCTCTTTCCCTTCCGCTCTGTGAAAAAAAATCAATAAAATATATTTTTAAAAAAATGCAGAGCGACCCCACTCCTTACCTCCTGTTGCCTTTATCCATTTGGGGTAAAAACAAGGTTGAATGATCTTACGGTAAGACATATTGGCTAGATATGAATAACAAGTGATGACAACATACTTTGGAACTTTACAACACTGTTGTATAAATCCGTTCTGGTGTCTTCTGCTTTATTCTTCAGATGCTTCTTCAGAAAGGTTGAGTGTATGCTGCATCAGATGTTGAATGTTTTAGTTACTGTCCCAAGAAACCTAAGTTGACTCTCTTTTGAATATGAGCATTAGCCTCCTAATTTATCTATTTCATAATACTGAGGTTCAAAATATCTTGGAGATATGGCAGGTTTGGTTGTAGACCACTGCAATAAAGCAAGTATCACAATAAAGCGAATTATAGTCTTTTGGCTGGTGGAGGGTCTTGCCTTCAATTTCTAAATTTATATATATATATATATATATATATATATATATATATATATATATATATATTATATATCATACACACACACACAATATCTGTGGAGCGCAATAAAGCAAAGCGCAATAAAGTGAGATATGTCTGTATTGGGTTTTCTTTGAGGCATGGCAGTATGGTCTTGAACTACACGGGCCTTCTCTAACTGATGCTATCCGTCTAAGCTTGAGGATAAAGTTCAGCAGTGAGTCAGGCCATAGTCCCGAAAGTGGCATATTTCACTGGTGCTCACACAAAGCTTCTCGGTGCTTCTTAGTGAAATAAATCCAGAAAAAGGACTTATTTTGTCTGATCACCCGGGGCAGGATGAAAAGGAGAAAGCAAGGAAGGTAGGAACAAACTAAGTCCTTGCAAGCTAGGCCTATTTTCTTCCCATAATCTCCCAGGTAACAGCCTCTACCTTGCTAGGATCTGATTACCCGTTGCTGGCCTCAGACCATAGCATTATTGTTTTAACATTTCTCCCTTCCTCTTTATCCCAGCATGAGCCAGGTTGTATGCGAGGCTGGGGAAGCTGACCCTGCTTGGGGATAAAGAGACAGTTCAGCTCTCAGCAATCTTGAAGGCACACTTGAAAACACAGTGATTAGAAAATAAAGCAGCGAGCCCTGGTAGCGAGAGCCTGTGTAATAATGTGCAGGGCCACGCGGGGCCAGCCCATAGAGCAGGATACATTTTCATACGACCTCCTCCCTGCCGCCAACGTCTTTGACTTGGTGGTTTTTGTTTTCTACTCGGTAATCCGTGCCAACGAAACCTGACATCAATGTAAAAGAATGCTGAGGGTTATTTAAACTAGCATTTTATTTTATTTTTTTAAATATGTTTTATTGATTTTTTTACAGAGAGGAAGGGAGAGAGATAGAGTTAGAAACACGGATGAGAGAGAAACATTGATCAGCTGCCTCCTGCACACCCCCTACTAGGGATGTGCCCGCAACCAAGGTACATGCCCTTGACTGGAATCGAACCTGGGACCTTTCAGCCTGCAGGCCGACGCTTTATCCACTGAACCAAACTGGTTTTGGCTAAACTGGCATTTTAGAAAAGTAACAATAACAACAACAATAATAATAGGTTAATAGAAGCATCATGAACAACGTGCACAGCCTACTGCCAACCAAATGGCAGATTCCTATTTCTAAACAATTCTGGTTGTTCCTGGTACACAAAGGCTTCTGTGTTTCATTTCTAGTATGGCTGATATTGACTGGAGGCACAGTCTTATCATACTAAGTATTTTATGTTCATATTGTTTAGTTATAAGGTTAATTGTTCTACACTAGGTTCAAGGCTAGAGGTCTCACTTTCTTCCTCCCTGTGGGCAAATGGAGGAATGGAACAACTATTTATTTTTAAAGATATTTTTATTATTGATTTCCCACAGGAAGGGAGAGGGAGAGATAGAAACATCACTGATGAGAGAGAATTATTAATCGACTGCCTCCTGCACACCCCCCACTGGGGAGGGAGCCCACATGCCGGGCATGTGCCCTGACTGGGAATCAAACCATGATGTCTTGGTTCATAGGCCGATGCTTAATCACTGAGTCATGCCAGCTGGGCTGGAACAACTATTAATAGTGCAAACTGTTGGGGACTGTGCTGAATACCTTATGTGTATTATTTCATTACACTGGGCTGCAGACCTGTGAAATAGGAATTACTATTCTTCATGTCATAAGCGAGGAAGGCAGTAATTCAGTAATTCCACAAAAATTGAATACAAACCGAGAGAGCTGGGATTTAAAATTAGGTTTGTCCGACTTCCACAGCCCCCTGCTTCCACTACACACAGTCCTCCGACATCAGAGAGCAAAGAGTCACCTGCTCATCTCCCAGGTGGCTCGGGAGCCAGACGTGCTTGGATACACTTGGAGAAGCACTGTATTCAGCTCTCCCATGTCACATTTTCTGCTTTCAGGACCAGGAGTATAAACAAGTCAGATGTCCAGGCTCTTTGTAGTGACTTTAGAAATGCAAAGTAAATATTTTTGACCCAGTGCTTCTACTCCTAGGAAATGTGTACATATGGCCAAGGGAAATCAATAGTAGGATGTTCTTAGCAACATTATTCATAACCCCAAACTGGAAACTATCCAAATGCCGAGCCGAAGTAGAATGGATAAATTTAGTGGTATATTCACCCAATGTAAGGCTACACAGCAGTGAGAAGGAAGAATCTACAACCACGTGCAAAAAGTATGGATGACTCTCACAACCATAATATTGAATGAAGTAAGCCAGATACAAAAGAATACACACTACACGGTCCCATTTCTATACAATGTTTTAAAGTAGGCAAAGCTAACCTATGATGATATGAGTCAGGGTAGGGGAAGGAGCACAAGATGGAGGCTGGCAGTGGTTGTCTACTTGATCTGGCTGCTGTGTGTGTTTAGCCTGTGAAAGTTCATTGAGCCACATGCTTAGGATAAGTGCAGGTTTCTATATGTTATGCTCTAGTACAAACTTTCTAACCACAATAACTAGGAAAGAGCACACTACAACAGATTTCCCATTTCTAAACAATTCTGGTGAGCTGATAGGTAACACTAAGAAATGGTGTCAGATTCTACCTAAAATTATAGCTCTTGACCACTAATAGAGCTTTAAGATGCTCAGGCCTTCCAAGGGTCAATATATCCAGCCCCAACGAGAGTTTATGTGAGCTCCTGAACGAAACTTGCCTTATTTCTAGGACCAGTCAAGCCCTAATCAGGTAATCTGTGAATTAAAATTCATGATGCCCAGACTGTAGGCTTTTTCTAACAGTGACCTGGCCTGGAAGTCAGTGTCTAGACCACTGGTTCCCAAATGGGCCACATGCCCCACAAGGGTGCAATTTAATTTTTAAGGGAGGCAACTTGAAAATGAGTTATTAATAGTGAATTTTTTGCATCTTATGGTTCTAGGGGCCTCATATACAGTATATAAATATATATTGTGACATATTTATGTATTTTAGTTCTTTATATGCTTTGAAACTTTATTTGCTATTTTTTCATATCACTTCACTAGAGGCCTGGTGCATGAAAATTCATGCACTGGAGAGGGGTCCCTCAGTCCAGCCTGCCCCCTCTCACAGTCTGGGAACCCTCAAGGTGGGAGGCGACCCAGCAGTCAGGGGAAGGTGATGCCCCATCACACCTCTGCTGCTGCCACTGCCGGCAGTGCAAACCTCAGCTGGCCCTGGTTACTTGAGCCTCAGGTGGCCCTGGGCGGCTGGGGGGCTGAAAGGACTGGGGTACTCTGGAGGCAGGCATGCAGAGTGGCCAGCCCTGCCTGAGGGCAGGCCCAGCCTTGCTGTGCACCTGCTGCCCCAGCAGGGCTGAGAGGACTGGACGCTGTCATCTTGTGGCTGTGGGTGCCACCATCTTTGAGGGTGTGGCAGTCAATTAGCATATTCCATCCTTATTGACTGTAGGTGCCACCATCTTTGTGACAGCATGAGGGTCAATTAGCATATTCCCTTGTATTAGATAGGATATTATTATTTTAATAATTTCTTAGTGATTTCTTCCTCAGTACTTCAAGTGTCCTTTCATTCTTTTATTTTTCTCTTTTATGGGTCCCATGTTCCTTGGAAGCTTGTTTAGACCAAGTTAATGGCCTTTTACGTTTCCTCCATGCGAATAGAGAGTTCACTTTTTTAAATAATAAGAATTATATATCACGGGTGGAGGGAGGTATTGGGATTTTATAGATGCTTAGGTGGGGCGTGTCCAAAAAAGGGTTGGGAACCATTGCTCTAGACTCAGAACAAAGTGGATGGAATTGGTTAGCTAGGAAGAGTGGACCAGGATAATCCTGCTGTAGGGAAAATTCTAGAAAATAGCTTTTCCCAAGACATCCTATCAGGTTTTTAAAGGGAAGAAAAATAGAAGAGCTGTAATTAAAGCTATTTATTAGAACCTTCCCTATACTTGTGTATCTCTTTATGAGATCTGATTAAATTAATCTACAATCTTCCAGGATGGAACCCCTAGGAGTGACAGAGAGCCAATGGCAGAAGGGTCATGAAGACAAGTATTTCTCAAGTAGGTAGGGGATCCAGGTCCAAGAGCAAAGCAATCACCTTATTGGTAGTTAGACATACAATGTTTCTGTAAAGTAGTTTTTATTAAAGAAACTGTTTTGCAGAGTCAATCTTCTTTGGACCATCTTTCTTTGGAAAATCTTTCTTTTTTGGAATATCTTCTTTGGTGGCTCAGAAAAGAAGATTTTATTATTGAAATAGCATCTAGCAAATACCTCAAACTGAGACATGTTAGAAATATCTGTGCTTCCATCCAACTGTATAGCAAACCTCCCACACTGCATAATTTATCCTAATGCTTGTTTCTTCTTATCTTCAGCAATGTTTTCTACATGTCTTCTAAATATATTTGCTGACAAAGGAGTGCATTTTAGCTTGACATCAAATTTTCTACACATTGGAGCAACCAGTTTTACTGTGGCATGACTCAAAAAAGGCTTCTACACATTTATCATTACGTGTAACAGTATTTTGCGAACTATGGAATCGAGTATCACATGTCTTGAAACCTTGCTGAAAAAACCTTTTTGTTTGGGGTGCTTTCTTTTTAAGTATCACGGTAATTACAATAATTTCATGCCATAATTAGCTAACCTCTCAAAGTCCAATATACACTGAATGGCCAGATTATTATGATCTCTGAATGCATAATAATCTGGCTACTCAGTGTATATCCTATATAATAAAAGGCTAATATGCAAATTGTCCCCTTGACCAGGAGTTCAACTAGTAGGTAGGCCATCCAACCACCCATGTCCCCTCCCCCTGGCCAGGCTGGCCAGACCCCACCCATGCATGAGTTCATGCATTGGGCCTCTAATATATAGATATATATATATACTGAGTGGCCAGATTATTATTATCTCTGAATGCATAATAACCTGGCCACTCAGTGTATGCTCTAGGTGAGGTTTAATGCTAATGGTAGCAAATATTTCAAATATAGTCTTCTTTGTAGTAATTTTCAACTCAGCTGTCTTTTTGTTTACTTGTTAATTTATTGATTTGAGAGAGAGACACACACACAGAGGAACACACACACACACAGAGAAAACACACATTGATTTGTTCCACTTACGTATGCATTCATTGGTTGATTGCTATATGGGGATCGAACCCACACCTTGGCACATTGGAACAACATTCTAACCAATTGAGCTACCCAGCCAGGATTTCTTGTCAGCTCTGATTAGGTCGTCATTTTTTTTTCACACCTGGTACTGTGACAGACGCCGAACTCATACAGGATGTTGAAGAACGGTCATTTCTGTCCCATTCTTGGTGTTCGCCTGTTCTGTATTATCTTTGCTTTCCTATTTCATTGTAGGAACTGTTTTAAGCCGCCTGCTGATCTTGTTGAGTATTGGTTTAATAGATAAAACAAGTAGATAGACATCTACCAATGTAGTTATTCAGACCCAGATGAACTGCATTCTATTATAATAAGCTGAATGAACATGCCAGGGGAGCCAGGCCCTCCTTCTCTATCTTCCATCTTGCCTTCTTCCTTGAGGACACCTCGGAGACTTTATGTTGACGGAGATGCGGCACCAGCGTGAATCTGTATGTTAGGATTAGATGGTAGTGATGCTTCCTTTCTTTTCTTTCTTTTTTTTTCTTTAACATGACAAAGAAATCTAAGTGTTGCTCTCTAACGGACTGTCTGCCTGTCCCACATTAGAAAACCCTGGTCTCGGTATTCTAAATCTTGCCCTCGGATCTAGCTGTGCGGGAGAGCTGCATTTTCAAACTGCATGTTTGGCTCCTGGTGGAAATGCTTTACTGAAGTGCTTTGTTTGTTCTGGGGCTCAGCCTTGTGTGGAGGGCACGACCGAGGTAAACATGACAAACGGGATTGTCTTTATCCGGGGCTCTTGTGGAGGATGTTGTTTGAATTGTTGTTGAGTATCACTGCACATCACTTCACATCGCTCCGCCTGCCCCTGATGGAGGCACCATGGGAGGAATTTCTATAAAATTCGCATCAGGAGTTTCTGTGCTTCTATTTAATAGCTGCTTTGTTTTTTGCTTAAGGACAATATTAACTTTGTCTTCCTCTTTGCTTTGACTGCTGGGAGCCTACAGCCAACCTTTCCAAAATGTAGAGGACTTTGATAAGCCGTTCTGTGTGCTCATTTCACCCCTGACCCCCGTATCTTGTGACTATTATTTTAAATTTTCCAATTTTATTTTTTTAAAGTCATCTCACGTACTTTGGGGAAAGAGATGGGATATGAATAAGATATAAGGTTGTTACTGATGTTCATTATAAACTCCTTCTGCTGAAGAAAAACTTGATTTAGGGTCTGGAACTTTTTTATTTCTAGGTAAGGATGATCATTTTCTATTGTTAATAGCACGTATGCATTTCATGAATGTAAGATGCCATGATTTGTAAGATGAACTTCCATTTTAGAGGGGTTAAATGTCAGAGAATTGCCAGCACTGATTTTAAGACAGCATTTCTGGTAAGGCTCCCTCGCTCCCCCAGGTCTCAGAGATGTTCAGGTGTGGGGGGCAATGTAGCTTTTAGGATCAGTGAACTGTGGTGTTATTTATAGTACAGAGACTCTTCTAGCTACTTGAAATGCTTTGGAAGGTGGCCACCAAAGGAGAGGGTTACAGCTGACGGGTGGTCAGTGTATAAGAAGGCCTGTATCCTGGGACCTAATACAAATTCTGATCCCTAAAGGGCAATAACTGCTCACCTGACATAGACACAGCTGTTTTTAAAAAAGGAATTTCTTATGAAGGGACTCTAGGTAAAGGTGGAAAATGCACTTTAAAAAAAAGCTATTTAAGATAATTTTTTAACTGTGGTATTGTTTTGCTTTTAACAATCTTCAAAACACTTGTTCTCAACAATAGAAAAATGAGCAAAGGACAGCTTAGTCTCAGAAGAAAACACAAATGACTCATAAACATTGGGAAAATGCTCAATCTTTCTGGTAATCAAAAATAATGCATATTGAAACAGTGGGATACCATTTTTTGGTCTATAAAATTGGCAACAACAATACTCAAAGCCACTGAGGTGGCAGCAAGAAAGGTGCTTTTATACATTGTAATGTGACTATAAATGATGCGGCTTTTGTAGAAGGTAATTTACCAATATATGTTAAAATGTTCTTCAAATATTTCTCTTTAAAATATTCACACCCCTGATCTAAGTAATTCAGCTCTTAGGCATCTAGCCTAAGGAAGTAGTGGTCAGAGGTTTAGCATTATGTTTAGAATGTTATTTATATTAGTAAAACATAAACAACTGAATATCAAACAATAAATAAATATTTCAAGCAATTATGGCTTTTCTATAAAGTGGACTGTTTTTACAGCTACCAAAATTAGTGAGAGTCATAGGGAAATATCTGTACCTTCTGCTCATTTTGCTGTGAACCTGAGTCTGCTCCAAAAAATGGTCTGTTCAGTAGGAAAAATGGTAAGGCTGAAGAATATTTAAATGACATAATAAAGTAACATGATATATTGAATGAAAATAAGTCTCCATGTAGTAGTAAGATTCCAACATTGTTAATATGTATATATAACATATCAGAAAGGCTGAAAAGAAATAGAAAAGATATTAACAATGGCTGTATTTAGGAAGTGGCATTCTTGTTGAATTTTGCTATCGTCTCTTTATTTTCCCTAGTTTTTATAATTTACTAGGGGCCCAGTGCACAAATTCATGCACTTTGAAAGGAACTGTGGACTGAGAGGCTGTGGTGGGCACAGGGGAGGGTCTTGACCCATCCTCCCTGCCCCTGCCCAACTCCTACTAATTCCCTGTGTGCCAGCAGCTCTGCTCCTGCTGCTGCTGCTCCCATGTGCTGATGGCACCAGCCCTGCTCACACCCGCTGACAGCACAGAGATATTGGGGCCAGTGCCAGCAGCAGGTATGAGTGGGGCCAGCACCGTCAGTGGGTACGAGCAGCGGCTGCTGCCCCAATCACCCCTTAGGAGCAGGGGGAGGTGGAGAAGCCCTCAGGGGCAATTGGGATAGGCACCAAGTGCCGGCAGTGAGTGCAAGTGGTGGTTCTGGTGCTGGCCGTGGGTGTGAGTGGTGCTGGTGTTGGCCATGGGTGCAAGAAGCTACTCTGGCACAGGCAGCAGATGCAAGAGGCAGCTGCCAGCCCAGATTGCCCGTCAGGAGCAGGGGGAGGTGGAAAAGCCCTGAGGGGTGATCAGGGCTGGCAGCCACCTCTTGCACCTGCTGACAGCTCCAAGCAAGAATTGCCAGCAGCAGGTGTGAGCACCAGGCAGGACCATGGCGCATGGGAGCAAAGAATTTTCAGTAACCACCAGAGGCTTGCCCCAATGATAGCGACCGGTACCCACCTTGGTCTGGTGCCCCTGCTCACCTGCTTTACCATCTTGCTGTGGCTGCCGCCTGCCATGTTCTGTGCTCTGCCGCCTGTTTCTGATGCCTGCCATGTTCCGTGTGTCCCCCCCTTGTGGTCAGTGCACATCATAGCAACTGTTTGTTTGATTGTTCAGTTGTTCCACGTTTGGTCTATTTGCATATTAAGGTTTTATATATACAGATATGATGATGATAAGAAAAATTGACAAGTGTATTTGTTTGAGTATAATCTTTATCAATTATCATTCTCTTTCCAGTTCCTTTCTTTGTCAATAATAATTCTCTCTCCAGTGACTTTAAATTCCCCCCCATTGAACAAATCTTTATTGAGGAACTTCTATATGCCAGGTACTGCCCTAGGAAGTATGGATATAGTAATGAATAGGACAGATCAAATCCCTGTTTTCTCGGTGCTTCTATAGTCATTGGGGGAGACTGGCTATAAATATTACAATGTCTAAGAATCCAGTGGTCCATTGTTAGCCTATGGTCAACTATAAGATCTGCTTTTTCCCTGTCTCTCTTCAAAAGACGAAAATATTCTGATCCCAAATAAAATTGGGCTTTAAAAACTATGCTCAGAGGTGGGTAAATGCGATCCTAACAGCATGAGACTGAGGATGAGATTTTGTAATGTCTTTTTGTAATTTCTGGTGAGTCCTGAGGCAAAAGGCCTACCTGGGGAGGTATAGTCTTTATGAGGTCCATGCCTCTTCTGATTAAAATGTTCTATCGTCATAAACTTCTGTCCTACTAGAAGCCATTATTGAGATAGTTATGATTATTAACTACGGGTAATTCACTTGATCTCTGCACTTCGAACATATCTTTTCAACATTTGGTAGTTAACATTTATTGAGCTTGGCATCATACTGTTACACACAGTGTATCGGTCAAGGCCCTGTCAAGACAGAGGGCTCACTCTAAAGAGGACATTTGAAGGAAGTCTAATGAAGGGGCTATTTCAAAGGCATGGGCAGGGTCTCAGGAAACCTCCGAAGATGTGAAAGGGCAAGGGAAGATTTTGATGACCAGAACTTTGTAGAGGGCTATGAAAAGAGGACCCCCTCACGAAAGCTGTGAATTTCAGGAAAAGAACAGAACCAATATACAGCGTCCTAGCAGGTAGGAAGCCAGGGAGACAAATGCCCTGAGCTCTCTCTTACCCTGCCCTCCAGCAGTTTGTATGCTTTCCATGGACCTGACCCAACTGGAAGTAGAAAGGCAACAGACTCCAGTGATGCAGCCCACACAGGAAGCCATAAATAAAGAGAAGAGTAGAGAAGGGTAGGAAGAGAATGGATTCTAGAGAGGCAAAAGGAAGATATTAATCATACAGACATCATTTTATTCACTCTTCACAACAGCTTTACGAGGTAGATCATTTTATTATCTCCCCTCCTCCCCCTTTTATAGGTGAGGATGCTAGAGATTGCAGATTACATGGGTTAAGAACCAACACTTTTCTTAAAAATCCAATTTAAAAAATCATATGGAGCCCTAACCGGTTTCGCTCAGTGGATAGAGTATTGGCTTGTGGACTGAAAGGTCCCAGGTTCGATTCCAGTTAAGGGCATGTACCTTGGTTGTGAGTACATCCCCAGTAGGAGGTGTGTGGATGGCACCTGATTGATGTTTCTCTCTCAGCAATGTTTCTAACTCTCTATCCTTCTCCCTTCCTCTCTGTAAAAAATCAATAAAATATATTTTAAAAACTCAAAAATCAAATGAATATTAAATAATGAAGCTAGGATTTAAACTCAGGACTATCTGACTGGATTGCCCCACTGTAGTTAAGAATAGGTTAGTTTAAACAAGCAATTCTGTGGTTCGCTATCCCCATCAGCAAGGCTCTGCTAACTTTTGATTGGATGATTAGCTTGCTGTCTGATGGATCCAGTTGTCAGTTAGTAATGCACATTGAATAAGTACAGTTTCTACTGACCATTTTCTGTACTCAGGTAATGTTTGCATTGTACATTTTATATAGTGCTTAAAGCTTTTGTTTTACTATTTGATAATGCCCAATTAAACACACTCTGCCGATGAAATGCCAAATACCTGTCTTCCCCTTTAAAAAGCTTGATGGGAATATGGCTTTGGTATGTTACTGTGGTGCCGTTTACATAACCAAACCTTGCAGGCCACATAGGTAACATATTCACATGCAATGACTGGGTATCTTAAATTAGGCAGAGAGCAGTTCTCTCTCCTCCCCCTTTTATAGGTGAGGATACTAGAGATGACAGATTACAGGGGTTAAGAACCAAGTCTAGCTCCAAGTCTGTGGTCTGGCAAGGCCCCTGCCCAGGTGAGGTCCAGGGCGCTGGGCCAGGGCTTCTGAACCCTTTAAAATCCCCGCTCTCTTCCGCCAAACATAAAAACGTCATGTGCCTCCCCAACCCTGAATTTGGAATATGGCTTCCTAGTGGCCCATAGTTTATCCTATGATGATCTCTACCTGCCCCGAGGCTTAATTTCTTTGACTTATATGTTAAATAGGATAGGGTTTCTTCCCCAAATAATAATTTTATATTAATTAAATTAAATTAAATTAAATTAAATATGCCTTTTCAAACGAATACCTTCTCCCATTCTGAAACGGCCACCCTTCACTTTTTAAAAATATTTTTATTTATTTTTTTACAGAGAGGAAGGGAGAGGGATAGAGCGTTAGAAACATCGATGAGAGAGAGACATCAATCAGCCATCTCCTGCATGCCCCCTACTGGGGATGTGCCCACAACCAATGTACATGCCCTTGATTGGAATCGAACCTGGGACCTTTCAGTCCGCAGGCCGACGCTCTATCCACTGAGCCAAACCGGTTTCGGTGCCACCCTTCACTTTGAGGGTGCTGCCCCAAAGCCAATTCCGTTCCTTCCTTTCTGATTTACCTCCTCTGTTTATTCACCCTCCAAGCAATCTGGATCATATGAAACACAGGGAATGTGCTAGTAAACACTTGACAATATGATTTGGTGATTTGAACTCTGAGCTGATGCTTGCCAGTAACTATATGTAAGTCATCTAACTTCACTAAGTCTGGGTAAAAATATGGTCACATGCTTTTATTTTTTCAATTAATTTTTGCCCCTTCTTCTATAATTATCAAGAAGTCCAATATCTCCTTTTTGAGGTCCCTCCATCCAAATGTTTTAAGAACCCTGAAAGTGCCCTCAGTTCAAAGGGAGACAAAAAGATAACTGAGTCTGAGGCATTTACCATTGCTGTTGCTTCTTGCTGCCACTGGTGTCACTTAAAAATATATATATATTATTGATTTTTTTACAGAGAGGAAGGGAGAGGGATAGAGAGTTAGAAACATCCATGTGAGAGAGACATCCATCAGCTGCCTCCTGCATGCCCCCTACTGGAGATGTGCCCACAACCAAGGTACATGCCCTTGACCAGAATCGAACCTGGGACCCTTCAGTCCGCAGGCCAACATTCTATCGACTGAGTCAAACTGGTTTCAGCAACTGGTGTCACTTTTGAAGACAGGTCCTGTACTGTCCCGTGGAGATAGAACCTGCCTCTCCCAGTTATGGTACAAACAAAATTACCTCATCTAGTTAAAGTGCTGAGCATATAAAAGGATATGCATGACACTAAGTGGGCACTCAAAGATTCAGCTGCTATGTTACTGGGCCCCAGTTTTATGCCTACCCCAGAGGGTCTCTGAAACCATCCCAGCTCTGGCAAATGGTGAAGAATAGATGAGGGCTTGGGTCCCCTGCTGGCTGGTACAGAGCCTGGAGGCCAGGATGGACTTCTCTAAAGCCTCTGGTTATCCTAATCCCATTGTCTGCCCCTTGGAGGAGGAGACAGAACCTGAGCCGTGTAGAATTCCTTGTAAGTGATTTGTTCTGGTTCAGAGAAGGATCGTTCTAGAGTGTTCAGAATAACAATATACTGCGGCAGCTCACAGGGCTGGTTGATGGTAGCTGGGCCTTAACCAAGGTCTCTGTGAAGGCAGACCTTGACTTTCAACCCAGGAAGGTGGTATTATGGAGAGCAAGGCTGTGGCTCATTTATTTCTGCATTCTCCCCATTCCAAGTACAGTGCCTGGAACATAACAAGAAACACACCTTCTTCATGTCAACTGCTGTGAAATATGCTCAGGTGCTCATAAGCACACATGTACATGTGCACACATTCACATACAAGCTCGCTCTTATGAACTCTCTTTGCCCTCCATCTCTTTGCTTCTCCCCTTTTCCTACTCTGAGGACATAATAATTAAGAACAGAATGCGCAGTGCATATAAACCTTTTCTTCATCTTTGAGTACTATTGTTGCTTTACAACTTTCTTTAGCTCTGCTTTAATTACCACATTTCACACCCTCTAGAATACACCTTTCTTGGAAAATGACAACACTTTATCTCTTTAATGAGCTTTGAGGCTAGCACATAAAATATCCCAAAATAATAATTTATTTTAGTTCATGTGAAAACAATTCACTGTCCACATATATTAAAGGCTAATGAATCATTAATGTAAGAACCCCATTTGCTAACCCATTTACCTATTTGGGCTGTGTCCTAAAAGTTCATAGTCAATTTGCTTATTTTTATAGGGAACTATATTATCTATTATTATATCATAATATAAAGTATTATAAATTATCCTATCTAATAACGAGGGAATATGCAAATTGACCATCATGCTGTCACAAAGATGATGGCACCCATAACCACAAGATGGCGGTGCCCAGTCCCCTCAGCCTCGTCAGAGTCCCTCAGTCCTTTCAGCCCCACCAGGGGGCAAGGGGTGGCAGGTGTGCAGTGTGGCCAGACCCGCCTTCAGCTCCCAGCCACCAAGGGCCACCTGAAGCTCAGGTAACCAGGGCCGGTCGAGGCTTGTGCTGCCGGCAGTGGCAGCAGCAGAGGTGTGATAGGGGTGTCGCCTTCCCCTGATCACCAGTTTGCCTCCCACCCCTGAGGGCTCCCAGACTGTGAGAGGGGGCTGGGCTGAGGGATCCCCCCTCCAGTGCATGAATTTTCATGCATCGGGCCTCTAGTTATGTATAAGAATGAATACTAATAATTGCCACAATTTATTGAGTACCAGTTACTTGGCATAATTTATCTCTATTTTCTGCATCAACCTGAAAAATTGGTATCCATTTTTTAAAAATATATTTTATTGATTTTTCACAGAGAGGAAGGGAGAGGGACAGAGAGTTAGAAACATCGATGAGAGAGACATCGATCAGCCTCCTCCTGCATGCCTCCTAATGGGGATGTGCCTGCAACCCAAGTACATGCCCTTGACCAGAATCGAACCCGGGACCCTTCAGTCCACAGGCCGACACTCTATCCACTGAGCCAAACCTGTTTCGGCATGGTATCCGTATTATAGGTGAAACTGAGATTCAACTAAGTACATGAACTTCCTTTTAAGAGCACACAAGGTCAAATACATTTCTGGCCCCAACAACAGTGCCTGCTAAAGGGGCAATGCCAGGCGACCCATGACCTCCCTCACCACTCCTCCGCCGCTCACCAGTCACAGGTGGTGGGCACCTGATTCAATGCAAGCTAATTCCGCTTGTGGCCTGGTTTGAATCCATGACCTTGGCCAGTCTGATTCTCCCTTAGGAATGTGAATTGGGAAACATGGAAAGAAGCAGTAAGCTGGGAGGAGCAGGAGCTGGAGCTGCGAGGCTCAATCAGAAGCCGCTGGATGAGTGTTGGGAAGGGAAGTCGAGGAGGCCATGATGGGCCCATTCAAACGGAAGTTTAGCGGGGAGTAGCAGGCAAGCAGAGACTTGAGCATAATGGCAGGACATAGGATGGATGGATGCGGGGCAGAGAGAATCCCATGCCAGGTCGGTGCCCAGCTCTCTGGGACCAGGTGCTGCCCCTATCCTCGCTGCACTGTTTCTATGCCAGGGGGGCTCTCAAAGAATCCTTCCTCTCTTGAGCTAACTTTAGTGGGTGTCGGTTTCTTTCAACTGGGAGAGCCAAATTAGAACACACGGCCTGTAAGTGCAGAAGAGGGGATTTCAACCCCAGATTTGTTGCTATGGAGCCTCTGCTCAGGTCACTGTATCCCTTTGGCATGTTACAAATGCTGCCCTGGCCCACCACGGCCCACGTGTTCGCCTTCATGTATTTGAAAAAGAAGGAGTAACGAACTGAAGTTTCCTGAGTCCATGTCCCAAATCTCGGTCTGCTTTCAGAGCCCATGAACGGGGTGGTGGGGGTTAAGAGTCTCGGGCAATTGGGAGGTCTCCAAGCAACCCTGGGGCAGGATCCAGTTTCCAAGGCAGAAGGTGCTACAGTGGGGAGGGGGGGGAGGGGGGCAGGATGGGTTCTTGGCAGCACAGAGAACAGGCACTCCTCCCGGACAGGGACTGGTCTCATCCCTCTTTGCATCCCCAGTTCTGAGATAGCGCTTGACATATATCTGAATGAGCCTGTGAGTAAAATGAATGAATGAGCGAATGAAGAAATGAATGGCAGAAGTGGGTCACGGTCCCTCTTCCAGCGTACGGCTCGTGATTCAGTGGAGTCTTATCAGGGCGAGGAGCACCTGTGCCTAGCTCGAAGAAACAATCTATGCAGCAACACGAGCCATATTTACGGTGACTTCGGCTTTAAAAATAGCAGAGCAGGTGTAGCGATGACCATGATAATGACATGGTTCGGAGACTACAAATAGCCGGCTCCGGATTGCATTGGCCCTGTTTACAAAAAACACCCCTCGCTTTGTCTCCCTCTGTCTGAAGAGAGCGAGGTTTTCATTTGAAGACGCTGACTAAAAAATGCAGAGCCACTTCCTGGGCAGGCGTCCAAGCGACTACATCTCTCTCGCAGCTCTCCCCAGAGCCTTCGCCTCAGCTGCCTGGGGCGGGGCCTCCAGCCGTTGGTGGCCGTTGGAGCTGCCAGCGGAGCAATTTATCTGCAGCCCGCCAGAAATGCTGGGCTGTTAGGCCCTCCCAGCGACCAGATCACGTCTGTGGCCTTTGCACAGAAGAGACACCAGCGTTCGTGATTGGCCAGGCTGGTGTGTGCGAAGTACAGATGTCTGCCACACTACTGAGTATGGCATTGCTCCCAGCTGAGTGCCCCAGGGTGTGGGTAAGTCTTGACGCTGGTTGTGACAGGATCGAAGCTGAGCACCGGGACTTTCCAAGGGGATGACTTAGCATATTTCTTAACGCTGCTGAGCCTCAGTTTCCTTTTCTGGGAAGTGGAGATGGTGTTTTCCTTTGCTGTAGGAGAGAAGGATGGAGCCATCACAGGCTGTTTTGTCGTGAGGCCTGGGAGAATTAGCATATGCAGAGTCCCACAGCTGGTACCTGGCATATGGCAGACACCGGAGCGTTCTGATTTCTGTGGCAGTGACAGCGTCCCTGTTTTTATTTCTAACAGAACCGTGTTTCTCCGCGAGACTCAGCTGATCTGTTCTACTTCTTGATCATACCTGTGTTAGCCAACATAACTGTAAAACTTCAGGGGAAGTGCGTGCCCGAGGCAAGTTTATTAGACTGTATTCCCTTTCTCTTTTTCCCTTTTAGACTCTGACTGCTCCTGCCCCATTTGCAGACGAAGTCAGCTGCCAGTGCCAAGCCCCCCACGAAAAACTGACCATTGCTCAGGCCCGCCTAGGAACACCAGGTGAGGCTGTACTTCTTCTTTCCCAGGGGGCCGTCTTCACATCCCAGGGAGCAGGCGGGCCCGGCAGGATCTGAGCAGCACTCGCTTTCAGAGAGTTGAATTTAGGGGATGTGGCACAGGCCAGGGATGATAGCACCGGTAACAAACCCAGCAAATCCATGTAGCCAGGGGGGACAAAGAGACAGTGAGATGCGGTATGAGCCTCAGCTCTGCCATGTGTTAGTCACAAGAATGATCTGAGTGGTTTCCGCATTTGTGAGCGGGGACAAGGGTACCCCCTTCCCAAGGTTTTTTGTGACAACGAGGCTCGGTTAAAAATGCCAAAGCGAACAGGGGGATGAGGACCAATATGTGATACCTTAATCGATAAAGAAATTAAAAAATATAAAAATAAAAATACCAAATCATTTTTTAAACTGTGAAGTTTAAACAGACCTGAGCTACTGGAATTATTACCATGTTTTAAAGTCTGCGTTTTAAAGAAGTTTCTCCAAGTGTGTCTTAATGAAAGAGCCTGCGCCTTAAACTGCTCTAGGACTTTGTTCAATCCTTTAGTATATACCAGAGCTGGGTAGGGAAGAGATTGAAAAAGAACTAGAGCCGAAACTGGTTTGGCTCAGTGGATAGAGCGTTGGTTTGCTAACTGAAAGGTCCCAGGTTCGATTCCGGTCAAGGGCATGTACCTTGGTTGCGGGCGTATCCCCAGTAGAGGGTGTGCAGGAGGCAGCTGATCCATGTCTCTCTCTCATCGATGTTTCTAACTATCCCTCTCCCTTCCTCTCTGTAAAAAATCAATGAAACATATTTTTTTAAAAAATGTATTAAAAAGAAAGAAAGAAAAAGAACTATAAGGTACTGTCTCTATTTCCTAAGAGCTTCATTATATATTAGAAGCCCGGTGCACGAATTTGTATGCAGGTGGGGTCCCTCAGCCTGGCCGGCAATGGAGGCTAATCATGGCCATCTTGCCCAGCCCCAATTAGGGCCGCCCAGCAGGGGGGAGGTGCTGCAGGAGGTTGGACAGCCATGGGAGGTTGGCTGTGGGAGCGCACTGACTACCAGGGGCAGCTCCTGCATTGAGTGTCTGCCCCCTGGTGGTCAGTGTGAATCATAGCGACCAGTTGTTCAGTCAACCAGTCAAATGGTCACTTAGGCTTTTATATATATATATAGATATTTGTGGCAATCCTCACCTGAGGATATTTTTTCCATTTTTTTTAGAAAGATTGGAAGAGAGGGGAAAGAGAGAGAAACATTGATGTAAGAGAAACACATCGATTGGTTGCCTCCCGTGCGCCAGGGAGGAACCTGTAACCAAGGTATGTGCCCTTGACCAGAATCGAACCCAGGATCCTTCAGTCTGCAGGCTGATGCTCTATCCACTGACCCAAACTGGCTAGGGCCTAAGAGCTTCATTATAAAGGGACAAGACAATCAGAAATAAAACCCACCAGTAGCTTGCATGCATGTATTTAGGGTAGGAATTTTTAAGCAGCATGTCATGGCACACTGGTGTGCTATAAGAATTCTTAAAACGTGTAGTACTTGACTATTGAGGCAGGAGCACTGACCTCTTGTCCCTTAGATTGTCAAATTAAAAAATGACAACAGGCAACAAAACAATAACTATCCAGTGTGAATGAAAATTATACCTATTTTTTTGGTCAGATTGGCAAACAATATATATTTTGGTATGCCGCAGTAATTAGTTTCTATGTGCCATGAGATGAAAAAGGTTGAAAATTGATTGCTTAGGGGTTAAATCCTGCAACACATATGAAAATGGACAGTTTTAAGAAAGGCAGATTAACCCGGCTAGTGTGGCTCAGTGGTTGAGTGTCAATCTATGAACCAGGAGGTCATGCTTGATTCCTGGTCAGGATACATTCCCAGGTTTTGAGCTCAATCCCCAGTAGGGGGCATGCAGGAGGCAGCCCATCAATGATTCTCTCTCATCATTGATATTTCTATTCGTTTCTCTCTGAAATCAATATCAATATATGAAAGACAGATTCATTTGACCTGGAGCAGGCGGGCAAAACCTGGGAGCCCACCTCGGCTGATCTTTTTGGGAGAAGTTAAGATTTGGACAGTGTGGGCAGAGAATGGAAGGGCATTCTGGGCAAGTAGAACAGGAATAGTGGAGACAGGGAGGTAGAGAGCCGCATAGCAGTAAGTGAATGGCCTTCCATTTGGTTGGGATGGAGGGAAATCAGACTAGTTCGCAGTTAAGCTTTGAGCGATGTACAATGGCTCAGAAACAAACATCCCAAGTTGAATAGAATCTGTGGGAAAAAGGAGTTTTCTTAATAATAATAATAGACGTTTATTGTTTACTAAGTCCATTATATGTATTGTGTCATGTCATTGTCACAACTTGATGTGGTTAGTACTTTTAGTATTTCACAGATGAGGAAATGGTAGTTTCAGAAAGCTGCAAACCTGCACAGGGAGTCAAGTGTGAGAAGCATCAGCATCACCTGGAGGGCTTGTTAGAACACACATGTCAGGGCTTTACCCCCAGTGTTTCCTTTTTTTAAATATATTTTATTGATTTTTTTACAGAGAGGAAGGGAGAGCGATAGAAAGTCAGAAACATCGATGAGAGAGAGACATCAGCTGCCTCCTGCACACCCCCTACTGGAGATGTGCCCGCAACCAAGGTACATGCCCTTGACCAGAATCGAACCTGGGACCTTTCAGTCTGCGGCTGATGCTCTATCCACTAAGCCAAACCGGTTTCGGCTGCCCCCAGCGTTTCTGATTCAGTCCAACTTCGGTGCGGCCTAAGAACTTGCTTGGCTAACAGGTTCCCAGGTGATGCTGATACTGAGGGACCACATTTTGGTAAATAGTGAAGCTGGCACTTGATCTCAAACCTTTCTGTGTTCCAGCTTGATCTCTCAACCATGCCCATCTGCCTCTTCTTTAAGAGTACAGTAGGTTCTCAGATAACGTTGTTTTGCTCCATGTTGTTTTGTTTATAACATTGATGAGGTGCCATAGGAACCTAACTCTTGTTTATATCAATTAGCCTAGGACAAAATCAGTTTCATTGTACATCGTTGCACTTAAAGTCGCAGAATCCATTGATGATAAGTGAGAGCTTACCGTAGCTTGAGAGAGTGAAGTGAGGAGGAGAGTGGGCCAAATTAGTACGCTATTTTTGTTACTTCTTTTGGGAAAGGCCAACAAGTGGCTTGGGACAGTAGTTCAGAGCAACTAAACCAGTTGTTTCCAGTCTTCAGTGTGCAAAGAATCACCTGGCAAGTTTAATAAAGAAGTGGATTTCCTGCTCTCTCTCCCCACTCCTAAATCTGGGATGAGGCCCCAGCATCTGTCTTTTGAATGAACAGCTCTGGTAAACCCATAAGGTGCACTGGAAATGCAGGTAGTGATGAAGAGAACGGATGTGACCTAATGCTAAAGGCCCAGGCAGAAAAGTACCCTGTTTTTCCAGAGAAAGGAAAGGGCAGTTCAGCTTACTCTCAATCTGCCAGGCGCTCTTTCCTGTCTCAATCAGTCTTTCCCCAAACGGTGCAGGATGGATATTACTGTATCCTTCCTGCAGATGAGGCCAATGAGACTCGGAGAACTGAAAAGTTACTTCTCAAATGCACATGTTCGTCTTAGACCTCACTGTGGTAACCATAGCTTCCTTAGAGCACTGATCCTCACATTTCCACACACGGAATCCCCCGAAAAGCTTGTTAAGAGTCTGCGAGGCTCCACCTTCACAGTTGCTGATGAGGTAGGTCTGGGGTGAGGAGCGAGCATTTGCATTCCTAACAAATTCAAGCTCAGAGCATTTTTTTTTAATCTTGCTGTTGGTCTACTTTTTCGTAAGCAATTATCTTTTGTGGAACTTTCTTGAGCATTCCATCAAAACGACAAAACATGTGCTAACCGGTTTGGCTCAGTGGATAGAACGTCAGCCTGCAGACTGAAAGGTCTCAGGTTTAATTCTGGTCAAGGGCATGTACCTTGGTTGCAGGCACATCCCCAGAGGGAGGTATGCAGGAGGCAGCTGATCGATATTTCTCTCACATCGATGTTTCTGACTATCCCTATCTCTTCCTCTCTGTAAAAAAATCAATAAAATATACAGTGGTACCTCGAGATACAAGTTTAATTCGTTCCGTAACCTTGAGGTGTGGGAAACTATGAGACGCTCAAGTCTCGGTAAACTGGTGGGTCGTGTGCAGCCGGCCGATCCGCGTGATTACTCCTATCTCAAATGTTGCTTGTATTTCAAAGCAAAAATCGCTCGCTTGACAGCTCATATCTCAAAAATCTCGTATGTTAGGGCACTCGTATCTCAAGGTACCACTGTATTTTAAAAAAACAAAAACAAACAAAGACAAAACAGACCCCTGCTTGGGGTTCACAATGTGTTTCAAGATTATAATTATAACTGAAATCCTTCACTAGCTCCTTCACTAGCCCTATTTTATGACTTAATATAATTGCCTACAATGTGTTTTGCAGTCTTAGGTCTACCCAAACAGGTGCTAGCATAGGAATTCTAAAAGAGGTCATGACAAACTCCGGTCGTAGCTCTGAGCTCCTGGACCTTGTCAGTGAAGTTATAAGGATAATGAAACATAAAAAAAAAAAAACACAAACAAACAAACAAAAAAAATACACAGTAGGGCAGTTGGAATCAGCATCTTTTTTAAAAATCTTTTTGCTTTAAGAGAGGGAGAGGAGGAGAGAGAGTGAGAGTGAGAGAGAGCCATCAATGATGAGAGAGAATCATTGATCAGCTGCCTCCTGCACACTCTACACTGGGTATCAATTGGTACAGTTGAAGCCGTATCAGTCTCATAAGGAAGAAATTCCCAGGCTTGTACCCTGACCAGGGATTGAACCATGACCTCCTGGTTCACGGGTTGATGCTCAACCACTGAGCTATGCCGGCTGGGTGGAATCAGCACCTTAGACCTTAGCTCAACTAGTCCACCGGTGGCACTGTTAATCTACAGGGTTTAGTATGTGTCCTGAGACACAATCACTCGCCTGTCTTGCAGTAAAGGAAACGTCCCAGTGATTGTTCCATAGGTTCCTTTCATTAAGGCTGACATTTTTCTCAAAGAGAAACTCCGTTCTCATTTTCTATTTTCCTTCTCAGAAATGGGACTTATTCTGTTTCCACAGTGTAAAGTTTCCAAATTCTTTCCTCAGAATCTACCTCAATGAAATTTGCTTCATGTGTGCGGCCCTTGCATTATAATTTAACTTTTATTTAATGTACTCTTTTAAAAACTTTAATGTATTTTAAAAGCTAACATCCATCATTATCATTTATTGAAAATAATATTGCTGCTTATAAGTAGAGGGAAATTAGAAAGTTTATATAAAACTATGTAAACTTTGTAAGATGTCACTATTAGATTTTACAAAGTTAATTTTTTGTGCCACCTTTTTTGCACCTCAGTTGTACACAAAAACAGTACTAGTTACCATCATTACTGGTGTTTAGTCATAGTTTGATTCTGTGACATTGGGTAAGCTGCTTACTTTGCTGCGTTGCCATTTGCCCTTCTATGAAATGAGGATAGTAAATCCACCATCCTCTACCTCCCTCTCAGAGTTGATGTGAAGATCAAGCGACATATATGGGCTTTGCAAATCATACGTACTTTTAACGCATTGTTTACATATAGGTGGCTAATAGTCATTATAAAAAAATGAATAAGCACACTTTTGTTGTTGCCTGAATCTGAAGTAATACCAAGAAACATCCTAACACACCCCGCAGAATAGTGAATTTAGATATGGTAATGTTGGTGATTGCCTTCTGTCTGGCCATACGGTAGGTATATGCTTAATTTTTTAACCAATTGTCAAATGGCTTTCCAGAAACAATTGTGCCATTTTACATTTTCACCAGCAATGTCTAAGAGTTCCACTTGCTCTATATCCTCACTAATTCTTGGTAGGTATGGTCAAGTTTTTAAAAAAATGATATTAAGCATCATTTCATGAGCTTATTTGCTATCCACATATTTTAAAAATATATTTTATTGATTTTTTACAGAGTGGATGGGAGAGGGATTGACAGTTAGAAACATCGATCAGCTGCCTCTTGCACGCCCCCTACTGGGGATGTGCCTGTAACTAAGGTACATGCCCCTGACCGGAATCGAACCTGGGACCCTTTCAGTCTGAGCACCGACGCTCTATCCACTGAGCCACACCGGTTTTGGCATGTGCGCGCACACACACACACACACACACACACACACACACAAGTGCTTGATTGAGGATGTCCAAGAATGTCTGCTGGGACTGGCCTATGACTTGCCTTTTCATTGTTGTAAAAATATCTTTTGAAGAACATTAGTTTTAAACAAGGTCCAATTAATTTATTTTGGCTTTATAGTGTTTAAGGTTGGGGTCCTATGTAAGAAATTTTTGCTAAATTCAATGAGATTTTCATCTTTTTTTTCCAGAAGTTTTTAGTTATAGCTCTTACATTTAGGTCTGTGATCCATTTTGAGTTTTTATATATGGTGTGAGGTGGGAGCTAAGTATAGCTCCCTTCATCATTTCATTTATTTCAAAGTGCCGAATAACTTATAAAAATTTGGAATGTAAGATCCCAGAAAGCTGAGACAATCATATTTTCCTCACAATACTGTACCATGTTCATTATTTGTATCCACGATCCTCAAGCAGTTTGTTATGTTTATTTTAAACATGCTCATCAGTGTGTGGTATACAGACTTTCATTTTACCTGAACGTCACATTTATAAAATGTGCTTATTCTAACCATTCAGAAGAAACAGGAATTTACTTGAAATGTTTTAGAAATGTTATCGTCTGTGGGGTGGGCAGAAAGTGTAAAATGCCATTGTATTCACTTCCTATTACCCCATGACATATTGCCACAGATCTGGCAGCTTAAAACAATGCACAGTTGAGCCGCCCCGTTATGTGGTCAGTTGGATTCCAATGAGCAGCTCCAGAGTGAGCTAAGGTTCAGCCGGGCCGGTCACGTGATCGGACACCCTCCAGCGTGGAACGCTGCCACGCCGATGTAAAGTTCCCTGCCGTGGCCAGTGAGTCTGGACCCACGCACTCCAGCATGGAGCACCGCCACGCTTATGTGAGGTTCCCTGCCGCTGTGGGCCATGCATCTGGATCCACGCACTCCAGCACGGAGTGCCACCACAGGGACGTAAGGTTCCCTGCCGTGGCCAGTGCGTCTGGATCCAAGCTCCCCAGCCTGAGCGCCACCACGCGGATGTAAGGTTCCCGCCGTGGCCAGTGCGTCTAGATATAAGCTCTCCAGCCCGAGCGCCACCAAGGGGACGTAAGGTTCCCGCCGTGGCTGGTGCGTCTGGATATAAGCTCTCCAGCCTGAGCGCCACCGCGCAGACGTAAGCTTCCCGCCGTGGCCGGTGTGTCTGGATCCCAGCTCTCCAGCACAGAGTGCCATCACAGACGTAAGGTTCCCTGCCGTGGCCGGTGCGTCTGAATCCCAGCTCTCCTGCGCGCGGAGTGCCACCAAACGGACATAAGGTTTCCCTGCCGTGGCCGGTGCGTCCGGATCTAAGCCCTCCAGTCCGAGTGCCACCACGCGGACATAAGTTTCCTTTTCGTGGCCGGTGCGTCTGGATCGGTGAGATGCCGCCTATCAGCCTGCAGCTCGGCGATTTGGTGTGGGGGCAACTCGGCCCGCACCCTCCGTGGCCGGGGAAGATTATCGATCCGCCCGCGGAGCTGGAGAAACCGCTGGGCAAGAAATGGTGCTTTGTGAAGTTCTTCGGCATGGAGGACCACGCGTGGATTGAACTGGAGCAGCTGAAGCCGTATCAGGCGCACAAGGAGGAGATGATGAAGAAGACCAAGGGGAAGCTCTTCCAGCGAGCCGTGGAGGCCGTGGAAGAGTTCCTCGGGACTGTCCGAGCCAAAGACCAGGCCTCGTCCCACAGTCCTGCCGAACGTGAGACCCGGCGCGACCCCGGCGGGGAGGAAGGTAGGCAGGATTCGAGCGACGAGAAGCGCGAGCTTCCCCTAGCCAAAGGGAAGCCGGGGGCGAAAGTGGGAGAAAATAAGGGGGTGTCATCGGGCTCTTCCGAGAGAGGCTCTCAGTCCCTTCTGAACAGAGCCCGAGAGCAGAGTCCCCAGAAGCGCGGGCCGCCCCCACAGGATGAGAAAGATTCGGGGTCTGCTACCATGAATGGGGTGACCCGCCGAGTCATGGCGGCATGGCGGCGGCAGCAGACTGCGAGCGGGCCTCTTAAAGACATACCCCCCCATTTCCAACACTACCTGCTCAGCCAAACGGGGAAGCCAGAAATCGGTTACCCGACAGTCACAAAGAGGTTGAAAATAGGTGGAAGGGATCGCGGGTCCAGCTGCATCCAGGCAGCAGACAGCACGGCCACGGATGGCAGCATCGCGCCCACAAACAAAAAGATAGGCTTTCTGGGCCTCGGCCTCATAGGAAGTGGCATCGTCTCCAACTTGCTGAAAACGGGTCATGCGGTGACTGTCTGGAACGGGACTGCAGTGACAGAGGGGGCCCGCCTGGGAAGAACCCCTGCTGAACTGGTTTCAGCTTGTGACATCACCTTTGCCTACGTGCCAGATCCAAAGACTGCCAAGGATCTGGTGCTGGGCCCCAGCGGTGTGCTGCAAGGCATCCGCCCCGGGAAATGCTATGTGGACTTGTCCACAACGGATGCTGACACCGTCACGGAGCTGGCACAGCTGGTTGTGTCCAGGGGGGGCCGCTTTCTGGAAGCCCCCGTCTCAGGGAACCAGCAGCAGTCGAAGGATGGGATGCTGGTGGTCTTAGCAGCCGGAGACAGACGGTTGTATGAGGACTGTAGCAGCTGCTTCCGGGCGATAGGGAAAACCTCCTTCTTTCTCGGGGAGGTTGGCAATGCGGCCAAGATGATGCTGATTGTGAACATGGTCCAGGGGAGCTTCATGGCCACCGTCGCGGAGGGGCTGACCCTGGCCCAAGAGACAGGCCAGTCCCAGAAGACATTCTTGGACATCCTCAATCAGGGACAACTGGCCAGCAACTACCTGGATAAGAAGTGCCAAAACATCCTGCAAGGAAACGTCGAGCCCGATTTCTACCTGAAACACATTCAAAATGATCTTCGATTGGCCATTGCACTGGGCAGTGCTGTCAATCATCCAACTCCGATGGCAGCTGCGGCCAACGAGGTGTACAAGAGAGCCAAGGCACTGGACTAGTCTGACAAGGACATGTCTACTGTTTGGCGGGCCTGTGTATGCTAAGCCCGCCTCCCGCTTCAGTCTTAATTCTCTTTTTTATTTCTTTATTGATTAAGGTATTACATGTGTTCTTGTTCCCCCATTACCCCTCCGACCCCCCCTTCATGCCTTTACCTCCCTGTTGTCTGTGTCTATTGGTTGGGCTTATATGCACGCATACAAGTCCTTTGGTTGATCTCTCCCCCTTACCCCCACCCTCCCCTCCCTTCCCTTAGGTTTGATGTTCTGATTGATATTTTTCTGTTTCTGGATCTGTGTGGGTCTTTTTAATATATGTTATTGATTTTTTACAGAGAGGGAGAGAGAGGGATAGAGAGTTAGAAACATCGATGAGAGACATCAATCAGCCGCCTCCTGCACACCCGCCTGCCTGCAAC
>PVJN01019781.1:0-36923 GCA_004026805.1 Lasiurus borealis
CTTTTCACAGTCCAAACTCCCCCCGTATGAGTTTCAGCTGGATCTGGGGTTTAGTGTCGTAGGATAAGGGGTTCAATGCCGTTGGGAGTCTCCGTTTCCCTCCCGTCAGAGAAAGCCAGCCAGGTACTCGGGCACCCGCTCTCTCAGCGCGCGCGTCTCCGTACCTCAGCTTTTTGCAGTTCCTCTGGGTGTCTGCTAGCCCCTCTCTTTCCTTCTAGCTGTAGAACTTCCACTCCGCCATCTTTCCTGTGGTTCTGGATGATGTCTGTTCTGTCTTTTAGTTGTAGTTTTGAAATTTTTGTGCGAGGCAGCAGTGTAGGTGTTTACCTATGCCGCCATCTTGGCTCCTCCTCCGCAAGTGTCATTTTGTTTTCCCTTTATTTTACTTCGGGATTAGAGTTTTACATTCTATTTTCATCTTTCCTTTAGCATAATTTTACTCCATCTCAATCTACCTTTATGCTAACACCTTCCTCCTAACTTTCCCCATTTTGTTGTCTTGTTTCTCTTTCTCTTTTCCAACTTTAGCTTCTCCCTATTCTTTCTCTTTACCTGGTTAAAATTTCACCCCACTTATATATCTGATTTCAAATCCGCTACTACAAGTTCATACAAACCTCTCTCTTCTTGTCTTCACTATCCAAAAAGTTGTTTTTCTCTATGTTCTTTTGTTGCTATTTGCCTGAACAGTGATTATATCAATTTTTTATACTTTTTTGTGAGATTGTTTTAGCTTATTCTACTTGTTTCACTTTGCTTTTTGTTTGCTTTGTTTTGGTCTATTTTTTTACCTCGCTTTTCCCTCGCCTCCCTCAATACCAGTTGTTATTTGTAGTTTGTATTAATCTCCAGGTACTGGTTTATGGCCTTTATTCGGATTAGTGACTGTTCTATTGGAGTTTTCTCCTGACATCCATATTTTGTTACCCTTTTCTCTATCATCCTTTTTCGTTTCTCTCTGACTTTTTTTCTTTCTCTTTTCTTCTTCTCCCTTTTATTATTTTATTTTATTTTTTGTTCATTTTTTTTCTCCCTCTCCCAATTTGATTTTGGCACTTCTTTCCTTTCGTTTTTCCTTATTTACCTCTTTTTCTTTCTCTACTTACCCCTAATTTGTCTTTCATTGGTGATCACCTTATTTGTGATTATTAACATCAGGAATACATTTCTGTTCAGTGCCTTGTGTGTTATACCGGGTCGTGTTGTACTTTGTGTCTTTGAATAAATGTAGGAGAGAGAACTACATAACGAGACACCCGAAGAAGAAAGACCATGGGCAGAAGAAGACACAGCCCGCATACAAAAGAAAGGCAAGTATCAACAGAGAAGGAAGTAAACGAAATAGAAGCAGAAATAAGTCTGCCAGAGAAAGAGTTCAAAGAAATGATCATAAGGTGGATGAAAAGAATGGAAGAGAAAATTGACAATGTGAGTAGGAGCCAAGAGGGAATGAAGAAGACCCAAGATGAAATGAAGAAGAAGCAAGAAGAAATGCAAGAAGAAATGAAAAATGATATCACTGCTATAAAAAAACTCAATACAAAGCATCAAAAGTAGATTAGAAGAAGCAGAGGACCGCATCAGTGAGCTAGCAGACATGGTAGGAAAAAATACCCAAGTACAGCAGCTTCTAGAAAAAAAAAATTAAAAAGCAAGAGGAGAGCCTACAGTAACTTTGGGATAACATGAAACAAAACAACATCCACATAATTGGGGTTCCAAAAAGAGTGGAAACTGAGCAAGGATTAGAAAACCTGTTTGAAGAAATAATGACAGAAAATTTCCCCATTATAGGAAAGAAAAAGCCCACACAAGTCCTAGAAGCTCACAGAGTCCCAAGGAAAATGAACCCCACAAAACCAACACCAAGACACATTATAATTAAATTGGCAAACACCAACGACAAAGTAAGAATCTTAAAAGTGGCCAGAGAGAAACAGAAAGTTACCTAAAAAGGAACCCCCATAAGACTAGCAACTGATTTTTCAAAAGAAACTCATCAGGCCAGAAGAGAAGGGAATGAAATATTCAAAGTCATGCAAAGAAAGGGTCTGAATCCAAGAATACTGTATCCTGCAAGGTTTTCAATGAAAATTGAAGGTGAAATCAGAAGCTTCAAAGACAAAAAAGGATTAAGGAAATATATTACCACCAAAGCAGCAATGCAAGAAATGTTAAAGGGTCTGCTGTAATAAAAAGAAATAGGAAGTAAAGAAGGAACTCAGGGGAAAAAGAATAAAAATGGTGACAAATAAGTACCTATCAATAATAACTTTAAATGTAAACGGATTAAATGCTGCAATCAAGAGATATAAGGTAACCGATTGGATAAGGAAACATGATCCATATATCTGCTGTCTGCAAGAAACCCACCTCAGGAAAAGAGATAAACACAGATTGAGGGTGAAGAGTTGGAAGGTGGTATTTCAGGCAAATGGAAATTAAAAAAAAAAGATGGGGTTGCAATACTAATATCTGACAAATTATATCTCAAAGTGAAAGACATAACAAGAGATAAAGAACGCCACTTCATAATACAAAGGGAACAATCCAACAAGAAGAAATAACTCTGGTAAATACATACACACAATATAGGAGCACATAAATACATAAAAAAAAAACTCCTGGAGGATATTAAGGGAGAGACTGACAGCAATACAATCATAGTAGGAGACTTTAATACCTCACTGTCACCACTGGACAAATCCTCTAAAAAAATCAGCAAAGAAACATCAATCATAAATGACTCACTAAACCAGATGAAATTAATTGATATCTTCAGAACATTTCAGCCCAAAGCCACAGAATTTACATTCTTCTCTAGTGGACATGGGTCATTTTCAAAGATAGATCATATGTTGGGTCATAAGAAAAGTCTCTTCAAATTCAAGAAGATAGAAATCATATCAATCATTTTCTCAGACCACAGTGGCATAAAACTGGAAGTCAACTATAATAAAAACAATAGAAAGAAAGCAAACACATGGAGACTAAATAGCATGCTATTAAACAACGTCTGGGTAACCAAAGAGATCAAGGAAGAAATAAAAAACATCATGGCAACAATTGATATTGACACAAAACAATACAAAATTTATGGGACACAGTGAAAGCAGTCTTGAGAGGGAAGGTCATAGCCCTACAAGCCTACTTCAAAAAAAAAAAAAAAAAACAGGAAACAATGGTAATAAGTTACCTAACCCTATACCTCAAAGAGCTAGACAGAGAGCAACAAGAAAATCCCAGTATAAGCAGAAGGAAGGAAATAGTAAAGATCAGAGTGGAGATAAACAACATGGAAACCAAAGAAACAATTCAAAAGATCAACAAAACAAAAGCTGGTTCTTTGAAAGGATAAACAAGGTGGACCTCTAGCCAGGCTCACCAAGAAGCAAAGAGAGAAGTCCCAAATAAGCAAAATCAGAAATGAAAGAGGACAAATAACAACAGACTGTGTGGAAATACAAAGGATTGTTAAAAAATACTATGAACAACTCTACTCCAACAAATTGGACAACCTCCAAGAAATGGACATATTCCTAGAAAAATATAACCTTCCAAAATTCAATGAAGAGGAATCTAAAAATCTCAGTAGTCCAATAACTATTGAAGAAGTAATCAAAAAGCTTCCAGCAAATAAAAATCCAGGACCAGATGGCTACACAAGAAGAGTTTTACCAAACATTCAAGGAAGAATTAAAACCTATCCTCCCTAGACTATTCAAAAACATTCAAGAAGAAGGAACACTTCCAAACACCATCTATGAAGCCAGAATCGCCCTAATACCAAAACCAGATAAAGACACACAATGAAAGAGAATTACAGGCCAATATCTCTCATGAAC
The DNA here is from genome assembly GCA_004026805.1 of Lasiurus borealis. NCBI lineage: Eukaryota > Metazoa > Chordata > Mammalia > Chiroptera > Vespertilionidae > Lasiurus > Lasiurus borealis. Next base: position 3,846 of record PVJN01019781.1, read on the forward strand.
ATAGATGCCAAAATCCTCAACAAAATTCTAGCAAATCGGATCCAGCAGTCCATCAGAAAGATCATACACCATGACCAAGTAGGATTCATCCCGGGAATGCAGGGATGGTACAATATCCCCACATCAATAAATGTGATACATCACATAAAGAAATTGAGAGATAAAAATCACATAGCCATAGCAATTGATCAGAAAAAGTATTTGACAAAATCCAACACCCTTTCTTGATAAAAACTCTCAGCAAAGTGGGAATAGAAGGATCATACCTGAACATCATAAAAGCCATATATGATAAACCGACAGCTAACCTCATACTCAATGGGCAAAAACGAAAACCATTTCCGCTAAGAACAGGAACAAGACATGGATGCCCACTCTCACCTCTCCTGTTCGACATAGTACTGGAAATATTAGCCATTGCAATTAGACAAGAAGAAGAATTAAAAGCATCCAATTGGAAAAGAAGAAGTAGAGAAGTAAAGCTGTCCTTATTTGCAGATGACATGATACTGTACATAAAAAACCCAAAGGACTCCATCCCAAAACTAATTGATTAATAAATGAATTCAGCAATGTAGCAGATACAAAATTAATGCCTAGAAATCTATGGTATTTCTATACACTAATAGTAAACTTACAGAAAGAGAGACTAAAAAAGCAATCCCATTTACCATTGCTCCAAAAAAATTAAGATACCTAGGAATAAACCTAACTAAAGAGGTAAAAGACCTATATGTACAAAACTACAAGACACTCAAAAAATAGATAGAGGAAGATGTTAACAGATGGAAGAAGATACCATGCTCATGGATTGGGAGAATCAACATTATTAAATTGTCCATACTACCCAAAGCAATCTATAGATTCAATGCACTACCCATTAAAATACCAATGACATATTTCACAGAACTAGAACAAATTCTTCAAAGATTTATCTGGAACAAAAAAAGACCACAAATAGCTACAGCAATTCTGAAAAAGAAGAATAAAGTAGGTGGGATCTCAATACCAGATTTCAAACTATATTACAAAGCAACGGTTCTCAAAACAGCCTGGTACTAGCACAAGAACAGACATATAGACAAATGGAATAGAATAGAAAACCCAGATATCCACCCAAACCACTATGCTCAACTAATATTTGACAATGGAGCCAAGATAGCCTCTTCAATAAATGGTGTTGGGAAAAATTGGACAGATACATGCAAAAAAAAAAAGAAAAGAAAGAAACTGGACCACCAACTTACACCAAATACAAAAATAAACTCAAAATGGATACAGGACTTAAACATTAGAAGGGAAAGCATAAAAATACTAGACGAATACACAGGCAGCACAATCTCAGACATATGCTGATAGAACTTCTTCACTGATACTTCTCCAAAGGCAATGGAAGCTAAAAAAAAAAAATGGGACTACATCAAAATAAAAAGCATTTGCACAGCAAAAGAAAGCATCAACAAAAGAACAAGAAAGACCACTCTATGGGAGAACATATTTGCAAATGTTATCACTGATAAAGGTTTAATCTCCAATATCTACAGCCAATTTATACAACTTAATAAAATGAAGATATACAATCTAATAAAAAAAATGGGCAATGGACCTAAGTAGAACCTTTTGAAAGCCGACAGAACGAATGCCAAGAGACACATGAAAACATCTTCAAAGTCATTAATCATCTGAGAGATGCAAATCAAAACGGCAATGCGATACCATCTCACACCTGTCAGAATGGCAATCATCAACAAATCAACAAACTCCAAATGTTGGCGGGGATGCAGAGAAAAAGGAACCTTTGTGCACTGTTGGTGGGAATACAGACTGGTGCAGCCATTGTGGAGAACAGTATGGAGTTTCCTCAAAAAACTAAAAATGGATCTCCCATTTGACCCTGTAATCCCACTCTTAGGAATTTATCCTAAGAAATCACAAACACCATTCAGAAAGGATTTATGCACCCCTATGTTCATAGCAGCACAATTTACAATAGCTACAATTTGGAAACAGCCTAGGTGCCCGTCAGCAGATGAGTGGATCAGAAAACTGTGGTACATCTATACAATGGAATTCTATGCTGCTATAAAAGAAGGAATTTTTACCATTTGCAGCAACCTAGATGGAACTGGAGAGCCTTATGCTTAGTGAAATAAGCCAGTCAATGAGGGAGAAGCATCACATGATCTCACTCATTTGTGGATAATAAAGAATATTATAAACTGATAAACAAAGGGATAGATACAGAGGCAGTAAAGCATCAAACAGACTGTCAAATTATAGCAGGAAGATTAAGGTTAGGTGGGGTAGATAAGAGATCAATCAAAGGACTTTTATGCATGCATATAAGCATAACCAATGAACATAGACACTGGGGGTTGAGGTATGCCTGGGAGGAAGGAGGAGCAATGGGGAGATATGTATAAAAAATTAATAATAAAGAAAATTAAAAAAGAAACAAACTGAAAGATAAAAACCACATGATCATATCAATTGTTTCACTCAAAACATTTGAGAAAATCCAACGCCCCCCCCCCTTTTTTTAAATATATTTTATTGATTTTCTACAGAGAGGAAGAGAGAAGGATAGAGAGTTAGAAACATTGATGAGAGAGAGAGAGACATCTATCAGCTGCCTCTTGCATGCCCCCTACTGGGGATGTGCCTGCAACCAAGGTACATGCCCTTGACTGGAATCGAACCTGGGACCTTTCAGTCTGCAGATCATTGCTCTATCCACTGAGCCAAACCGGTTTCGCGCCCCCCCCCCCCCCGCCGTTGTTGTTTTTTTTTTTTTTAATGAAATCTCTCAGTAAAGTGGGAATAGAGGGATCATACCTGAACATGATAGAGGCCATATATGACAAACCTACAGCCAACAAAATGCTCAATGGGCAAAAACTAAGTGTTTCCCTTCAGAAAAGGAACAAGATAAGAATGCCTGCTTTCACCACTCTTATTCAACATAGTACTGTGTTAGGGCCACTGAAAGAGCAACACACAAGGCCGAAAGAGGTAAAGAATTATGAATTTATTAGGTCATCTGGAAACCCAGATGGACTGAGCTCTAAAATGTTGCCATCACCCAATGGATTCCATGGTGTGCAATATAATTTGTGAGGCAGGGGAGTTATGTTTCACATCACTAGATATCCTACAGTATGCTTATTATTTTTAATGGAAATTTATATTATCATAAACTCTTCAGGATATTTTAATTTAGCATAAGAGATAGCATTATATAGGAAAAGTACTGGTTTAAGATTGTGTATCCATTTTGTTATTATTTGGATAAAAAGTCTTGGTGACATCATTAATATCTCTAACCTCAGTATATGGAGGTTTAGTGGTTGTTAATGGCTCTTCCAATTCTATGGTTTAGTGATTTCTGAAATTTAGACATTTCATCATAATGACTATTTATTAATAACAAGTCAAATTAAGATGGTACTATATACATACATATACATACATGTATATAGAGGTACTATGCAAAGTATATTAATACATGTTGATTTCTATAGAGACAGATATAGAACACTTGAGAGATTCTATTGAAAGACGGATGTTAGCAGGGGAAATGAAGATACAGTCAAAAAGTCTCCTTGGTAAGAATAAGAATTTCACAAGTCTAATATTTCTAACATATTTATCTTCTTTGAAGTTTAAGTATGAATAATTAGTGACAAATACTTTAATATTATTCATATACGGCTGACCTTCTCATAGTTAGGTGTACTCTGGCATTTATTAGAAATGAAAAAATCCAGAAATTATGAGTTTTAGAAATCACCCATTTAGAAATTTAAACATAAAAATTAAATGTTATAGTGACCATGCAGTATGCTTGGTACAAGTATGTTCAATTCTATTCTACTCACTTTCTAAGATAGAAAATTGCTTTAATATTGCAAAAGGACAAAAGCTATCTAATTAATGTAATACTGTGAAAGCAAGAAGAGTATAACAGTTAATTTATTCCTTACTATTTCTCTCTATCTGATGGAAATGTCAGGCATGTTTATATCTTAGTTGAAGTAGAGTCCATATGTTGTGTTATATACCTCAGAGATTATACTACTGCCTTTACTCTTGTAACAATAATGGATATTCCAGTTCAGCTGGTGTGGTTCAGTGGTTGAGTGTCAACTAATGAACCATCAATTCAATTCCTGGTCAGGTTGCATGCCTAGGTTACAAGTTAGATCCCTAGCAGAGGCTTGCAGGAAGCAGCTAATCAATGTTGATTTTCCTCTCCCATTGATGTTTCTATTTCTCTTTCCCTCTATTACCCCCTCTCTCTATTTTGTGATGAAAGATTATTTTATTTTGGGTGTGGGTACACAGTGCAATATATAGATCATGTGTTATAAAATTGTAGATTTGAATCCTATATGATCTTATTAACTGGTGTCACCTCAATAATTTAATTTTAATTTTAAAAGAACCATTCTTAGAAGAAAAATAACACATAATGTGAATGTTTGATTAAATAGGGGATGTGTATAAATAGACATATTATTTTGAAAAGGACTACATGGAAATCCAGAAGTTGCTATAGAGTGACTGAAATAAAAAAAAAAATTACTGGAGGGCTCAGTAGATGTACACTGTTAGAAGAAAGGATCAGGAAACTTTAGAAGTATTGAAATAATACAAGGAGAGATTAAGGAGCAAACTATATAATTTAAAATAATGACTGAAAAGAGAACCAGATATTATAAAACATCTATATAATAAAGAGATAATATGCTAATTGGTCCTAACAGTGTCAGAGTCATGACCTGGTGGGCAGGGACAGGGGAAGGGACTTGTGCCACTGGGACATGAGGCTGACGCAGGGACAGTTTCCCTGGCAGGAGTGCATGCAGGCTTGCAGGTGCTGCCTGGCTCGGAGATGGGAGCATCAGAGTCGAAGCAGGAGCCAAGGCACAATCAATGTGCTTTGCTAGTAAGAACAAGAATATTTCAAGTCTATTTATGGTTTATTTATCTTAGAAGTTTATTTAAGTTTAGACCTTCAATGACCAAAGTACATATATGCTATTTTACATAATAAAACATCCCCATAATTTCATTTTACAGTGATTGAGTAATAAGATTATCAGTGGGTAATAAGATTATCATACATGTTTTGGAACTCATCTCTTTAAAGTGAATCCACAAAAGTCCATTGCTATTTAGGGCTTGGAATATGCTTGATGGAAACCATTAAAATGCCATTTTACTCACTTTATTTTTCAGACCCAACTCATTATATTTTCAAATGTAGAAAAGCTACCATAAGAAAGGGATTAGGAGAGGAATTTAGGAAATAGACATTGCATTGTTTATTAATACTCTCCATCTGATTATAATACCAAGAAAATTTCTAATATCTTAGGTGATGGTGCAACCAGAGTTTTTTCCCTTTTAGTATAGTTTAGAATGTAAGTTACTACTGCTTGTACTGCCAGATCAGTGTCTAACACACTTTGTCTCCATCTTTGATATGGTAGCAAAGGAAATAGGCACCTTAAGTGAGCAATCAGGGAAGGTGACGGCAAAAAAGAATCTTTCAAAACACCAGTAATCCAGAGGTGATGGAGTTAATGTCCCAAGTTCATGCCCTCACTAGAACAACACTAGAAGTTGACATGCATGAAAGGACATTTCAGTAAAATACTATATAGCCCAACCTAATCACTCAATCACTCAATAAATGACCAAGCACACAATGACAAAAAAGCTTCAAATGAGGGTGTGAGGAGGGCTGAGTACCAAGATTTGCTACAACACATTGCCAAGAATGCATAGGTTTTACCACCAAATATTTGAGACATGCAAAGAAATATCAAATATGAACTCTAGACAGGATAAAAGTAGACACCAAAAAATCTTTTTGTCTTTTGCCCTTATACTTTGTTCTATAAATTATAAATATTTAAGGAACAAACCCAATGCTTAAAATAGAAGAGAATATAGATGTCAAGTTCTCATGGAATAAAAATATCAACAAAGAGATGGAATGATATCCTATCTAATAAAAGAGTAATATCCAAATTGACTGTCATTCCAACATACAAGATGGTTGCCCTCATGTGGTCAAAGATGGCTGCACCCATATGGACACAAGATGGCCAGCAGGGAAGGGCACTTGGGAGGAATCAGACCTGCAAGGGAGGACAGTTGGGGGCAATCAGGCCTGCAGGGGAGTGCAATTCGGGGTGACCAGACCTGTAGGGGAGGGCAGTTGTGGGTGACCAGACCTGCAGGGAAGGGCAGTTGGGGAGACCAAGCCTGCAGGGGAGGGCAGTGGGAAGGACAAGACCTGCAAGGGAGGGCAGTTAGGAGCAACCAGGCTGGAAGGGAAAGGCAGTCAGGGATAATCAGGCCAGCAGGGGAGGGCATTTTGGGGTGACCAGGCTAGCAAGGGAGTGAAGTTAGGACTGACTGGGCCACGAGAGGAGAACAGTTAGGGGAAACCAAGCCTACAGGGGAGGGCTGTTGGAGGTGATCAGGCCAGCAAGGGAGGACAGTCAGTGGTGACCAGGTTGGCAGGGGAGGGCAGTTAGTGGCAATTGGGCTGGCAGGGGAACAGTTATGTGTCAATTAGGCTGACAGGAGAGTGATTAAGGGGTGATCAGGCTGGCAGGCAGAAGCAGTTGGTGGTAATCAGGCAGGCAGGCCAGCAATTGAGAGCCAGCAGTTCTGGATTGTGAGAGGGGTCCCAGATTGGAGAGGGTTCAGGCTGAGCTGAGGGATACCACTCCCATGTACAAATTTAATGCACCAGGACTCTAGTATGAAAATAAAAACACTGAAAATTTTGGCATTGGAATTACAATAATTGTAAGGTTAAATGCAATAAAGAACTCAGGAATATATTGAAATTCTCAGAAGAATTCTATACCTAACATAATGGGAAATGTAAAAGTAAAGCAGGGAGAAAAGCATTAAAAGAAATAATGGTTGAATATTTTCAAACATATTTAATGATAAATATCAACCTGCACAACCAAGTTCAATGAAATCTAAGTAGAATGAGTACAGTTAAATATATGAGACCCATCTTGGTAAAAGTTATGAAAGACAGAGAAAATAATAAAACACATAAAGGTCAAACAACTCATCATAGAAAAGAGAAACCTAGTAAGATGAAGAGCTGACTTGACATCACATACTGAAGAGGCCTAAAGGCATAGTCAGAATGCTAATAGAAAAAAAATGACACTATGATTCTTATATCTAGCCAAACTATTGTTCAAAGTGAAGGTTAGAAAAAGAGATTCCAAATTTTCACACACACACACAAAAAATAACAGAAGGAAAGAAAGAAAGAAAAGGAAAGAAAGGAAGGAAGGAAGGAAGGAAGGAAGGAAGAAAGGAAGGAAGGAAGGAAGGAAGGAAGGAAGGAAGGAAGGAAGGAAGGAAGGAAGGAAGGAAGAAAGGGAGGAAGAAGGGAAGGAAGGAAGGAAGGAAGGATGTAGGATCTGTTTGTTAGCAGATCTACCTTAATAGTAAAGAAAGTTTTTTATGTTGAAAGAAATTTACTTCTGGCATTAATTTGAATACCTCTTCTAAAGGAGCATCCATTTAAGGAATTATGTAATTCAAAAAGACAGTAGGAGTGCATATTTTTTCTCAGTAGTTGATTCAAAAGACAATTACATAACCAATATGTGTAACACTATATTGTGGTGCCTACACAATGTGTAAAAAGAATACATTCTACTGCAGCAACACAGAGGAGATATGTGGGATCCCAATGGATTTCAGTAAGATGATACAGAACATGGTAACTCATTTTTAAGAGCAAATGAAGAGTGCCCAGAGTTATAAATAAGAAGGCTAATATAAAAGAAAGTTTCAAATACATACATTTTTCTTCTTTTTTCTTTTAGCTTATTCAGAAGGCACAGTTATATAAAAATAAGTATATCTTTATATCATAGGTGCATTCAGTGCCATCATCCCTATTGTCTGCAGTTTTAATATGTGCAGGTACTGTTCTTCATGGTTAATCATGAATGAAATATGTCAAATGGGAAATAATAAGAATACATAATTCATAAGTTTTAAATTATTCACTATTCTGTGAAGCATGGTGAATCTCATGACATCATCCTCTGTCCTACCCAGGACATGAATAATCCATTTGTCCAGCCTATTCACTCTGACAACACTACCTGCCCTTTTGTCACTCAGTAGCCTTCTCAATTATCACATGGGTAAACCTATCATGGTACTGCACTGCTTATGTTAAAGTAAACCTGATTTTACTTCATACTGGCCCCAACATGCAAGAGTAGAGATGCTGGCAGTTTGTATATACCAAAGAGAAGACAACATTTTTATCAGAGGTAAGTTTATATAGGAAAGCTCATAATATATTTAGGGTTTGGTACAATCCACAGTTTCAAGCATCCATCAGCTGGAGGATTTTGTAATGGATTCCTCACTAATAAGGTGGGTAATAGTATCATAAAAACAGGAAAGAGGTAAGAGAATCATATGGAACTACAGGCCCAGTACACAAAATTCATGCACTGGGGCAGGGGTCCCTCAGCCCAGCCTACACCCTCTCCAATCTGGGACCCCTCGAGGGATGTCCTACTGCCCGTTTAGACCCAAACCCGATCAGGCCTACGTGGAAAGTTGGACATCCCTCTCACAATACAGGACTGCTGCCTCCCAACGGCTCACCTGCCTGCCTTCCTGATTGCCCCTAACTGCTTCTGCCTGTCAGCCTGATCACCCCCTAACCACTCCCCTGCCAGCCTGATTGATGCCTAACTGCTCCCCTGCCAGCCTGTTTTCCTCTAACTGCCCTCTTTTGCAGGCCTAGTCACCCTTAACTACCCTCCCCTGCAGGCCTGGTCACCCCTAACTGCCATTCCCTGAAGGCCTGATCACCTACAACTATCCTCCATTGCAGGCTTGGTCCCTCCCAACTACCCTCCCTGCTGGCCATCTTGTGGTGGCCATCTTGTGTCCACATGGGGGCAGGATCTTTGACTACATGGGGGCAGCCCTCTTGTGTGTTGGAGTGATGGTCAATTTGCATATTACTCTCTTATTAGATAGGATTAGCATTTCTAAATCTTCTTGGTATTTATTTAGTATAATCTGAATTAGATTCTAAAATAATCAATGTTGGCAGTTTTATACAACTCTGAATATAGATTTTAAAAACCCATTAAATTTCATAGTTTATATGGACAAAATGTATTGTATGCCTAAATAATTGCTAAAAATAGCTCTCTGGATTACAAATAGTAAGAAATTAAGTAAGGTTTAAAGCAATGGGAAAATGTTTATAAGAAAATTATGATTCTTCTCATAAGTTTATCCAACATTTCTCCCCTCAAAGCCTATTCTGATTGCCTCCTTCTTATCTTAGTATACTTTGCATACTTGATTCTTCTAATGTGGTGTTTTTTATTTATACCTAATGGAGAAAAACAAAACAAAAGAGAGTAGCTGGGATATATTGGCTAATCTTCCCAGTTTTGTGTTGCTCTATCTCATGTCTCTTTCACAAAATATTTCTAATCAATAATAAACTTTTTTAATTTTTCCCAATATGGGCCTGCTGCGTAATAATATCAAAGCTGGGACACTCTCCATAAAGAAGGTGTTACGGTACTTGTTGGCTGTCAGAATCATAGTGCAACCTTTTATATTTCTTCATGAACTCAAGCATTACTTCAAAATAAGAGGTCTGCTGTGCAGTGTTAGGACAATGAGATGGTTCCAGCTACACTTGCAGGGTCACTAGAACTGACTTACACTCCATACATTGTGGGCCCTGAAGTCCACTTTAGCTCCTGAATACTGTTTATCCCTCCCACAATGCTAATTTCTCTTTAATAATTTTCACTTATTTTTTCATGTCATTAGACCAAATTATTAGTTGATTATTATAGGAAAAACATTGAACTATATGAAAACTCTGCTGGAATGAGATCCATCCAGGATCCTGGTACTGATGAACACTTAACAATTTCCTCTTCACATGTCACAAGGTCTTATGCAAAGGAATCTTACAAGACAGTTTTTCTCAATTCTATCCATGTCTTTATTCCCTTATTATTTGATAACTATATGCCCCTTGGTGAGTCAATGCATTTCTGCCTCATGGGAAGTTTCTGTGACTATACAATCCATGGTATGAAACTTGTCTGGTGGTGAAAAAAAAAAAAACAAACCAACAGCGAGTTCTATTTCATGAGGTACATCCCTACAGAAAGAGTGTGCACTTAATGTAAACCTGCAAGTAATTTTATGATCATAAGTTCACTAGTATGATTTCAATTTGCATAATAAAGAATTTATATTGCATAAGCAGTGTTTAAGGAACTTTGAGACATAGCTCCTATAATGTATATCAATTTTACCATATCCTGGTTATTTGGTTTTGGAGAAATCACTAAATGTCTCTGAACATCAGCATAATGTGGCTGATATATTTATTCTCTCTGTTCCAATATATGTTTTTGTGACTCTGCATTCCAGATGTTTCAATAAAATTTTGATATGCTAGATACAACTAGCATATATGCATGCTTACGGAAATATATGTAAATGATTTGTACATAAATGATCACAATGATGCACTTTCAAATTTGTATTTCTGTAGGGGTTAATGTAGAACACTTAACAGATGAAGCTCCACTTGGCATAATAAAGGGTCAACTGAAGATACAACCAGTGGAACTTCCTGGTAAGAAGAATTTAAAAACTAAAATATTTCAGTTTTGTTCATCTTTTTGGAGTTGAATTAAGTGTGGAACTTAAAGAACAAAAGTACTTATAGGTTACTATCATATGGAGGAAAGTTTTGATGAATATTCTTCTTTAATTAGTTAAATTCTTGCCTTAAGTGCAGGCGTATCTTGGAGAAACTTTGTTTTTCTTTCCCAGAGCATTACAATAGAGTGAATATCAAAAAACAGAAAGCACATGAAATTTGGGGTTTCACAAAGTATATAAAATGATAATTACACTATACATACTGAATTCTATTCTGTGTACAATAGCATTTTATTTACAAAAAATATATACATATTTAATTGAAAATACTTTATGGCTAGAAACTGATAAAAACCATCTAAATTTCACTGAGTTATAATCATTTTGCTGATGTAGGATCTTACTCTAACATTGATGGCTGCTGGAGGATGAGACTGGTGGTTGCTGAAGTCTGGAGTAGCTCTAGACATTTCTTACAATAAGACAACAAGAGTTTGCCACATCAATGGGTGGATGAGTTCTCTGTAGCATGCAAAGCTGTTTGATAGTATTATACCCATGGTAGAACTTATTTTAAATTTGGAGTAGTACCTGCCACTTCTTTATCAGCTGAGTTTAGATAATGTTCCAAAACTTTGCTGTTAATTCACCAATCTTCTCAGCACCTTTTCCAAGAGTAGATTTCTTTTCAAGAAACAACATTCTTGTGCTATTTATCATTCTCTACTTGGCTTATTTCATTTAGTATAATGGTCTCCAGTTCTATCTATGCTGTTTCAAATGGTAAGAATTCTTTCTTTTTTACTGCAGTGTAGTATTCCATTGTGTAGATGTACCACAGTTTTTTAACCCACTCCTTTGCTGATGGTCTCACTCACTTATGGAATATAAAGAACAACATAAACTGATGAACAAAAACAGATCCAGAGACAGAGAAACATCGATCATACCCTCAAACCTTAGAGGGAAGGTAGGGAAGGGTGGTTGTAAGGGGGAGATATCAACCAAAGGACTTGGATATATGCATATAAGCCTAACCAATGGACACAGATAACAGGGGGTGAAGACATGAGTGGGGTAAAGGGGTGTAATGAGGACACATATGTAATACCTTAATCAATAAAGAAATTAAAAAAAAGAAACTACGTACTTTGATCATACATAAGAAGGTGCTCCTCATCCATTAAAGTTGTATCATAAGATCACCAGCAGCAATTCAGATTCCAGTTTTCAGGTTTCAGTTTTTATTCTAGTTCTTTTAATATTTCTACCACTTCACCAGCTATTTCCTTGATGGGAAAACTTGAACTTTTCAAAGTCAATTAGAAGGGTCTGAATCAACTTCTTTCAACTCCTATTACTATTGATATTTTGACTTCTCCCATGAATCATAGGTTTTGTTAATGGCATAGATAAAAGTGGGTCTAAATATTTTACAACTTACTGAATGTTCACAAACATTTTCTGAATGTTTTCTTACTTTGACCAGATCCATTGGGACCATTATTATGTATGGTAGCTATAGCATTTTGAAATGTGCTTCTCATATAATAAGACTTGAAATTTCTCAGAATTACTCATCTTCACCCATGTGCTTCAGTAGGGATATACTGTTGGCTGGTGTGAAACACCATTAATCTCTGCTCTTCCCCTCAGAACTCTTGGGTAAACAGGTGACCTTATCAATTTGCAGCAATATATTGAAAAGATTCTCTTTTATGAATCTTAACACTGGGTCTTAACACTGGGCCAAAATATTTAGAAAATTGTGTTATAAGCAAATGTGCTGTCAAATGGACATTGTTGTTCTCATTATAGAGCACAGAGAACATTGAAAATAGATGTGAAGGGTCCTAGGATTTTTAGAATGGCAAATGAGCACTGGGTTTTAAATAAACTCACCAATTGAATTAAATCTTCATGATTTTGTCAGCCTGTTCTTTGAAACCCTGGCTATGCAGGTTCCTAATGTCATATTGTCTTCAAAAAATAAGACTACTCTGTCACCATTGAAAACCTGTTGTGTGGTATGGCCACCTTTACTAATTGTCGTAGCTAAAGTCTTGGTACTTTGCTGTGGCTTCTCTGGGAGCACCTGCAGTTTCTCCTGTACCTTTAAGGAGATGGCTTCCTTTTTCAAACTTCCTGAAACAATCCCTGTGAGCTTCAAACCTTTTCCTGCAACCTTCAAGTATTAAAGAGAGCGAGTGTCTTGTTTTGAATTGGTGTTCTGCCTGGCTTGATCTTGTATCCAAACCACTAAACTGTTCTTCATGTTAGCAATAAAACTTTTTTGCTATCTTATTGTTCTTAGTTAGTCCTAGTTTATCACCTGTAAGAATGTCTCTGTATTCACAATCTAGCTTACTGCCACAGCTTTCAGCCTATCTTGACTTTGGCATGCTTTTCTTACTAAATTTAATAAAATCTAGCATTTGATTTAAGGGATAGATATGAGATTCGTCCTTTCACTTGAACACTTAGAAGCCAATTTGGTGTTATTAGTCAGCATAATTTCAATATTGTTGTGTCTCTGGGATTAGGGAGAGCTCAGGTAATGAAAAAAGGCAGAAATGTTCAATGAGTACATCTGTCAGATAATGCACAGCATTTACAGGTTAAGGTTGTCCTTTTTTATTATTTAAGGTATTACAAAAGTAGCACATATGTCCCCATTTTTATGTGGGCATGGAATTCTTACTAGGAAATCAAATGCCTCTACCATTAGTGAGAGACAGGTTTTGGGGATATTGCTGAAATAACAATTATATGAAGCTCCAGGGGATAATGTGATTTGGTAATATATTTTTTATTAGTGTGTATTTACATTACTCATGCTGTAAAGTTCCATGCCCCTTAACTCAGTCCTGAAAGAGGGGCCTATGGGGTTTCAGCAAAGCCAAAAGTAAGGCCAAAGTGCAAAGTCTCCCTAATTGAAGGTCATTATTCCATTGACAAGGAATCATGCCGGCGGGGGGGGGGGGGGGGGGGGGGAGGGGGGGGAGAGGGGAGACTGATTGTGGTCCTTGGTTTAAATGTTTAAATATTAAATATTCAGGTTTCATGTGCTTGTATTAGATATGCCCATTCTTGCCAATTATCTGTTCCCAAGGGTGATTGATGGGAAAGCACCTTCCCTTACCTGTCACTTACCTTACCTGGCATGCTCCAAAATGCCTTTGTCCAGTCCCTAACCTCATTGATCAGTGGGGAACAGAGTTGAAGAGTATTAAATTTAGCTTTTTGGCCAACCTGTATAAACAACGTGCCTATATGATTTGGTCTCTCCCTTTATTATTTTCCTATTAAATAATAACCAGGTTATTACAATGGCTTCATTCTCCCCTCAGGAAAAATAGAACCTTTTTATAGTTGTCTGAAGGAAAAATGGATAAAAGTCTCTCTCTTCTATATCTATTTCCTGCTGTGAAGAGGGAGTAGATCTACCTTTTACAGGGTTGAGGTTTCTGTCTGTCTGACATTGGGAGGGGGAAACAATAATAGAAAAGTAATCTTTATGCAGGAAAGAGAGATTCTGCAAAGTCAATGAAGGCTGGTATTCGAGGGAGATGACACATGTGATGTCCAGATGGATGACATGTTGGAACACCTGACATCCTTTATGTATTTGGGAAATGACAAACTTGACAAGAAGCTTAAAAAACAAAACTCAAAAGTGAGAAAACCTATTACAACTAAGGCTTTAGTAAGAAGCAGAAACACATTTGAGAAAGAAAAGACTATCAGTGTTCCCAATTGGGTTGTAGGATAGGCTTCCCTGAAGGCAGATGTGTCTCACTTGTCTGAAGCCCTTTTGTCCACTACACTGAATCTAAATTAAGCTAAGGGAAATACTGTATTCTAAGATTTTTCCTGTGAGAAACTCTGGGCCTTTTCTGACAGACTAGTTTGGACAGAAAAGGGAAGTAGTTTCAAGTGAAGCAAATAAACAGTCCATGTTTCATAGATGCAATCATAAGTTGAGACCACTGAATCTCTTTGCAGATGGTGACGCAGATAGATGGCTTCTAAACTGAGGTCTATATTGTGAACATAAGCAATTAGGTAGTCAAGGACATAGGCCTATTTTCTATAAAAATGGAAACAAGTAGAACACAAATGTTAATGCAAATGATAAACTAGTTGTGAAGAAATCCAAAGGCCAGGCTTTTGCTGGGAAGCAAGCAAACGATGACAATCCGATAGTTTGTCTGAAATTAGAACATCTTTCATGTCTGGTGATGTCATTAGGTGTTGAGGTCTGTATTGCACATTCATTGCAACCTTAAAATCAAGACATTGAAGACAGTTAACTGCATTAAAATCAAATATCTACAATTGGGCATTGTGGTTTCCATTGAAGCACAATATTTCTCTCCCTAAGATTACTCTCGTATTTAAAGAGACTTTAAATTTGACTGTATTATTTGCATAGGCACAGAGTAATATTTGTCAAATTGATCCCATTGGCTTTTTGAAATCTGCTCTGTTGGAATCTCATTTGTTCATAAGAAATTTTTAGATTGTGCTCTAGTGAGCCAGCCATTCATGGTGGAGAAGTGAAGACCATAATTGTTATCATGTAGTACCTGTGATATTGGTTTGGGTCATGTTCTTCAATCTTTAAGGTTCCAAAGACATCTTGAGCCCTAGCCGTTTTTGCTCAGTGGGTAGAGCATTGGCCTGTGAACTGAAAGGTCTGGTCAAGGGCACATGCCCAAGTTGTGGGCTTAATCCACAGTGGGGGACTTATAGGAGATAACTGATCCACCATGGATCTCTCTCATCACAGATGTTTCTACCTCTCTCTCCCTCTTCCTTCCTCTCTGAAATCAATAAAAATACATTTTTAAGAAACACACAAAAAATCAAAGACCTCTTGAGATAGAAAACTATCTTTGTATCTTCCCTTAAAAGATTGCCATGAACCAGGTGACCAAGCTGGCATTAGGCCAATTTTACAAGTGGCTTTTGATTGGCTTCAATCATTTTGAGAGTCAATCTCAATTCATTAAGGCCTTCTAGTGGCATCCAGAATTTCAGACATACCACATAGTTTGGAATTGGTATTATTGGATTTATGCAAAGAAATGCATTGGCATAACTCATTCAAATTCTGGAGGTATCAGGCAGAAAGGAAAAAGAACTAAAAGTGGACAATTAGCATCCATAAATTATTAAACAGGTTTCATAACCTTTTAGAAACACATGCTTCTTATTGGCAAACATCAACATGCACTGATTTAACACAGCAGAGGTGAATTGAGCTAAACTGGTTAGCTTAAATAGCTTAGGCTCACATGAGATCTATTTTCACTAATTTAGTAATCACAGGTGAACTTAATTAAGTTGGCTCAGATAAGCTTAGGCTCAGATGAGATCTCATTCTCTGAATCTGCATCCCATGCCAGAGTGCGGGCACTTTTGAGGAATGAAAATTGTATTGTTGTTCATTTTGAGGAGAAAATGAAAACTCTGGAATAGAGAGATATTGGAAAGCTGAGGAAATGGTTGAGCATTCTCAATATTCTCAAGCTTTCTTTCTGGTCATGTGCTAGAGCCTAAGATTTTCATAGGACCACCCACAGCCAGTCTCTGCATCCAGTCTTCACCTTCTTTGCTGCTTCATCCTCTGATTTCTGGAATGTAGTAATTTTCCCCATGCATTCCACAGGTCCACTCTCCTGCTTATTATACTCTTGGATTTTAAACTGGACATCCAATAGGTCCTGGTTGCCTGTTATTCCTTGAACCAATTAAGCAGAGACAGGGTTGAATCATATATGAGCATCTATTCCAATAATGTGGCCAGTATGGGAGAGTAGCAGGTCTTCCACAAAATTCTGCTCTGTAAGCCCCTTCCCCCATAAGTCAGCTGATTATATTGGGTAGAAAAAAAGATTACATTGTAAAGTAGCCAAACAGAATAAAAATGTGTATAATGGTGATAGATTACATGCATTGCAGGCTGTCAGTGGGCGCCTCTGGGACTCTATTATTTGGAAAACAAGGTTGTTAATTTTTCTATGATAATAGATAAGTTCTTCACTACCATATGTCAGCCAGTTCAGAATGAACAAAAAAATCATGGTTAACAGAGCTTGATTAATATTTCTTATCATATTAGCTGGTCACCAATATTCTATTTCTGACCATAACGTTCCCCACTGTTATATCTCTCAGATCATATTATCAAAGGTATTATCCTGCTGGACTGCATTTGTTTCTACCTTGAAAGCAATTCTTGGGAATTGAATATAGCAAATGCAGGATCTAAAAAGATATTGAATACAGCAGCATACAATCAGACTATAAACACACACACACACACACACACACACACACACACACACACACAAAACAAAAACCACAAAAGTGTAAAAAATAAAAAAGATCCCACAATCCAGACAGGCTGGATATCCAAGAAGTTTACTTGGATTATCCAAATTAAAAACAAAAATCATCCTCATGGTTTTATCTTGGAGATGGTTTCCCTAATTTGTTGAATGTTGTTTTTTATCAATTAAGAATTGTCAGTAGGATTAAAACAGCACATTCCTTTGAATTCCTTTAAAGTTCCACAGCAGATGTTCATGTTATTTAAAGAGGAATTCATGAGGCTTACCATGGTAAGGGATTATGAATATATCAGGTGATCTGGATACCAGATGGTTGAGCCCCAAAATAGCATCAGTTTCATTTTAAAAGACTCTAGGCAGGCTTTTTCTGCTGGAGAGTTTGAGTAAGACTGGATCCTGGGAAAGTGCAGATAGGAAAGATAATGATCTTAGCAAGTAGAATGTAGACATAGGAAATAGAATATTGTCTAAACAAAAGGAAATGTCACTTGTAAAATGGGCTAATGGTTAGTGCCATGAGAGGAGGTGTTGATTCAATTATTTGATCAGACTTAGCATTCCAGCCTTTTTTTCTTTTTTCTTTTTGTTTGGGGTAAGAGCAGAGGTCATATTTTCCATTGTTACTCCTGCTGAAGGGGACATAGAGATCATAGGGGAAGGGACTTTGATGTAGTTGGTTGGAACACTGGTTGGAGTGAGGGGTGTAGCAACATGATTTCCCTGAGAGACCAGTTGCTGAAGGCTCAAAAGCAGTCTTGAAGGAAAGGTGAAAAATGGCACAGAATACATGGGCCAAAAATTAGGATGAGGAATAGGAATGTTAAGGGTCCTATGAAGGGAAGGAGCCAGGCATACCAATTTATATCCTTTAGCCTGTAGCCCCACGGTTTTGATTGATGTTCTTTCATCATTGGGTCTCTTTCTGTTAAATTTTGGGCAGCACCCCTAACTAGGTCAGACAGATTGACATAAAAATAACATTCTTCTCCCAGAAAAAGGCCTAGAACCTCTTTCTAGGAGGTATAGTCCTCTCTGAATTTGGAGAGTGACAGCTATTAATGAAACTATCTGGTTCTGAATTTGAAATAAAATTTAGCAATGTCATCTAAGTTTTCATATAGGTCCTGAGACAGGATTTCAAAATATGATAGAGCAGTGGTTAAACTCCCTATGCCAGTCTTAACATGTGCTGTCAGACCAACGGTTATGAGGAGATAGATTACCTGGACTGCTCTTTTGATATGACGGGTTATGGGGATAGGCATATATAATAATTGGGGCTACATTTACATTGGGAGAGAGATAGACAGGAGTAGAGGTTCCTGTTCACTTGGTTAGGAGGCACATGTGTGTGTTTTCCCGACAGAGGAAGAAAAATCTCTTATGGAAACAAGCTGGAAGGTGTAGAGAGAATAGATAGACTAATGGAAATGGGGTTCCTTTTCCTAGTTCTGTGCTCAAAACAAAGAGGGTAGTTGTCATATTTCTACTGATAAGAGGTGGCAGATGAGTGATTGAAATTCTATTGCATTGAAAGTGTGCTGGAACACTACACTGGACTGTTAGCCAAGGAAAAGTGAAACTGAAGGAAAAGCGTAGTTGAAGCCTCTGGCCTTGATGTTTGCATAACAAGAATAATGGACCAGCTCTAGGAAATAACCATTGGTCTCTAGGGAGTAGTCAACCCTTTGGGACAATGGCCATTCAGTATTTCTAGGTTATTAGGAGTATTTCAAGCAGATGATTGAAGATGTCCTATTGTTCATTGCCTGTGACTTTGTAAAGCATAAAGGGTCTTGTGTGATTAGTTGGGTGTGTAGAGTAATAAGACTTGGGACTGGGATGGAGGAAGGAGATATGTTAGTAAGAATTTTAATATAAATACAGAAAAAAAAGGGGAGACTTGATTTGCCTGGGCTGTTGGATAACTACCTAGAAGGATTTCTGTCTTTTTGAGAAATATAGTTTCATTTTCCTTTTTATAAGCTAGAGTTAGTTTTGACTGATTTCTTGATTAGTATAGAGATAGTGGTATACTCTGAATAGGAGAAGGAAAGGCAGAGCCAGATATTCCTGCCTAAGTTTAGATTGATCTGATTTAGGAGGAAATGGGTAAGGTTAAGGGTTCTTTTGTGATGAGTGGAAGTGAGAAACTTCCTTATGGCTCAGGAGAGGAGGGTTTGTTTAGGGAAGTGGTTCTCAACCTGTGGGTCTCAACCCCTTTGGGGTCAAACGACCCTTTCACAGAGGTTGCCTAAGACCATCGGAAAATGCAGATATTTACATCATGATGCATAACAGTGGCAAAATTTCATGGTTGGGGATCACCACCACATGAAGAACTGTATGCAAGGGTCGCCGCCTTAGGAAGGTTGAGAACCACTGGTATAGGGTGAGAAGGAGAGATAATCCCCAATTCCAGGGTCAGAATTATCCTAAGGGGTGGGGGGAAGTATATTAAAGATCTAGAAAGAAGGAAATCTTGTTGGATGGGTAATCTAAGCCCCCTTATAGAAGGGAGTCCAATAGAAAATAGAATCCTGATACAAAGCGAGAGGTGGCAATATCTAGGACTTGGAGGATTTGTATTGGGAAAGGAAGTGGGTTTTCAAGGAAGTCAGGTTTATTAGGGTTAGTACATAGAGGGTAAGTGCAGGAGTGCCCACTCATTCATCCTCTACTGGGGTGCAGGTAAGATGGATCTGGTGGGCCTGATCTGGTGCTGTGATACTTAGAGGATTCCTGCTCATGAAATAGTGGTATGCCCAAGATGTATTTTAATCTGGAAAGATGGAACAATGGGGTATACCATGATAGTTTAGCTGCAGTTAGTGTAGTTGGGAGTACCTGATGAAGGCCTAGCCAATGAGGCTGTAAATTATTTGATAGACGGGTTTTCTTTAAGAGGATCCAGTCCCCTGGCTGTGGAGGAGTAGGGGGATGTCTCATAAAAGGTTGAGGGAGGACCAGCATGATAAGCATGTTCTCTTTTTTGAGGGGGGTTAAATATTTGAAAAATTTATTTTTACTAAAGTATTATAAACATTTAATGTTACAATGTAACATTTGATATATGCAAAAAAGAGTATATGTACTGTATGTATCACACATGTAAATTTAAGGCATCTCTGTGTTTCCTTCCCATCTCCTGTCCTCTCCTCCAGGAATGACCACTATTCTGAATTTTGTGTTTATGTTTTTAAAAAAAGTTTTAGAATTAAAGCATAACACACATACCAGTAAAATGCACAACTCTTAAGTATGCAGCTTGATTAATTTTTATAAAGTATATACTTATGCAACTGCATATGGATTAATATCTGTGATATTAATATTCCAGAAGTTTCCCTCACACTCCTTCCCAGTCAACTCTTCCCCACTTCCAATACAGGAAAACCACTGTTCTGACTTTTATTACCATAGGTTAGTTTTGGAATTATTAAGTATGTATCCTTGTGTCTGCCTTCTTTCAGTCAGCATTATATGTGTGTGATTCATCCATGTTGTTACGGGAATTAGTTCTTTTTTTCATGGCTGAATGGTATACCTTTGTCTGAATAAATCACACAATTTATTCATTCCTTCTACTATTAATGTACATATATATATATATATATATATATATATATATATATATATATATTGTGTCCATATTTGACTTGTGTCAATAAAGTTGCCATGAATTTTCTGGTACATGTATTTTTATTTATTTATTTATTATTGTTTAAAGTACTACAAATAGTAGTACATATGTCTCCTTCCCCTCCCCCCCCATTGACCTCCCCCTGGCCTTCTTTACCCCAGTACATGTCTTCACCCTACCTTCCCACTATAGTATGACAGTCTGTTCACTGCTTCTGTATCGTTTTTTTTTTGTTCCCTCCCACCCCCCTCCCTGATTCTTTTCTTTAAAAACATCTTGCCTCTGCAGGCTAGAAATAAACCTATAAGAACAAAACAACAAAAAAAAGTTTGAGTCCTAATTTCATTGTCCAATAGTTTCAATGTCAAATAGTTCCTTATGTGTACATGTCAGCAATGGTATCTGGATGGTGAACAAATGGTGGCAATGCAGGTCAGACCCTCTCTGGTTTCTTCCTAGGCATCCTGTAGTGACACACAGCTGCTGCCTGCTAGCATGGCAAGGCGTCATCCGTGTCTTCCATCTCTGAACTGTTTCTCCTCTTGTCTTCATGGTTGGAATAGACCTGTCAGTTCCTCTCTGTTGCAGGAGTCTACTTGGTCTTGTTTTCTGAAAGTATATAAACATATTCTTGACCAAAAGTTAATAAAGAAATCTTTTCTATAAAATTGACTTGGGATCCTTTTAATTTTTACCCCAATGATTTTCCTTTGGCTTATTTTTGACACCATGTGTGTTTTTCATGGGTGTCTTGCTGTTAGCATTACAAATGAAAATTAATTTTCTAAAGTAAAAATTTAATTTACTTACCAGATATTTCCCTTTGCATGATATTATCCTACCATGCCCACTTTTTTGATTAATGGAGATTTTGTAAATTTTTCAATTCAATCTTGGTTAACTTTAAATTTTAATTTTTTGCACAAAAATATAACTGCTTTATGTTCATTGCATGTTAAGCAATTTTACCATGGGATGAACTACCAATAGAAATTTTAGTTAGTACTTTAGAAACCACTTTTTGTCCAGTACAATTAAATTTTCTTGAATATTCACTTATTTCAATTAGCCAATTTAAATTAATCTGAAAGCTTGATTACTCTTTTACTGTCGAATTTAATACTCTACCAACAATCTTAGATTACCCTGTAAATATTAGTGGAAAGGATTATTTGCCTTCTTTTTTTTTTAAATATATTTTATTTTTTCACTTTTATTACAGAGCAGAAGGGAGAGGAATAGAAAGTTAGAAACATCCATGAAAGAGAGACATCAATCAGCTGCCTCTTGCATGCCTCCCACTGGGGATGTGCCCAGAGCAGAATCAACCCCAGTGTCTTTTGTCCACTGGTTGTGATTATATGCAAGATCTTTGGTTGATCTCTTTCCCCCTCTCCCCAACACTCCCCAGCATTCCCTCATTAATTTGATAGTCTTTTCGATGCTTTACTGCCTCTGTATCTATATTTCTGTTCGTCAGGTTATAATGTTTTTTTATTTTTCATAAATAAGTGAGATTATGTGGTATTTTTCTTTCATTGCCTGGCATATTTCACTTAGAATAATGCTCTCCAGGTCCATCCATGCTGCTGCAAATGGTAGGAATTCCCTCTCTTTTATAATAGCATAGTATTCCATTGTGTAGATGTACCATAGTTTTCTAATCCACTCATCTGCTGATGGGCATTTAGGCTATATCTAAATCTTAGCTACAGTGAATTTGTCCTGCTATGAACATAGGGGTGCATATATCCTTTCTGATTGGTGTTTCTAGTTTCTTGAGATATATTCCTAGAAGTAGGATGACTGGATCAAATGGGAGTTCCATTTTAATTTTAATTTTTTTATTTGAAAATAGATTATTTATTTGTATTATGTAACACCCTATTGTATGTTCAGATATCTCAGTTTAAAAAATGAACCTATGTTAAGGAAAGTAATTAAGGCCATAATCCCTCATAAAATTTTATTTATTTATATATTTTTTAGAGTCTAGTTTCAATTTTTTAAAACATTTTTATTAATGTTTTACATGTATACATATCTTCCCATTGCCCCCCACCTTCCAAGCATACCTTAACCCCCCAGTGTCTTGTGTTCATTGGTTATGCTTATATGCATGCATACAAGTCCTTTGGTTGATCTCTTATCTACCTCACCTCTCCTTAACCTTCCTGCTGTAATTTGACAGTCTTTTTGGTGCTTTACTGCCTCTACATCTATCCTTTTGTTCTTCAGTTTATAATGTTCTTCATTATCCACAAATGAGTGAGATCATGTGGTATTTCTCCTTCAATGACTGGCTTCTTTCACTTAGCATAAGGCTCTCCAGTTCCATCTAGGTTGCTGCAAATGACAAGAATTTTTTCTTTTTTACGGCAGCATAGAATTCCATTGTGTAGATGTACCATAGTTTTCTGATCCACTCATCTGCTGATGGGCACCTAGGCTGTTTCCAAATTGTAGCTATTGTGAATTGTGCTGCTATGAACATAGGGGTGCATAAATCCTTTCTGATTGGTGTGTCTAATTTCTTAGGATGTATTCCTAAGAGTGGGATTACTGGATCAAATGGGAGTTCCATTTTTAGTTTTTTGAGGAAACTCCATACTGTTTTCCACAGTGGCTGCACCAGTCTGTATTCCCAACAACAGTGCACAAGGGTTCCTTTTTCTCTACATCCACACCAACACTTGTCATTTGTTGATTTGTTGATGATTGCCATTCTGACAGGTATGAGATGGTATCACATTGTCTTTTTTATTGCATCTCTCAGATAATTAGTGACTTTGAACATGTTTTCATATGTCTCTTGCCTTCCCTCTGTTGTCTTATGAAAAGGTTCTATTTAGGACCCTTGCCCATTTTTGTATTGGATCATTTCTCTTCCTTTTATTAAGTTGTATAAGTTGGTTGTCGATGTTGGACATTAAACCTTTATCAGTGCTGCCAAAACCAATTTGGCTCAGGGGATAGAGCATCAGCCTTCAAACTGAAAGGTCCCAGGTTCAATTCCGGTCAAGGGCATGTATCCTGGTTGTGGGCACATCTGCAGTAGGGGGCATGCAGGAGGCGGCTGACCAATGTCTCTCTCATCGATGTTTCTAACTCTCTATCCCTCTCCCTTCCTCTCTGTAAAAAAATCAATCAAATATATTAAAAAAACACAAAAAAAAACCTTTATTATTGCTAACATTTGCAAATATGTTCACCCATACAGTGGTCTTTCTTTTTGTTTTGTTGATGATTTATTTTGCTGTGCAAAAGCTTTTTATTTTGATGTAGTCCCATTTCTTTATTTTTTCTTTAACTTCCATTGTCCTTGGAGCTGTATCAGTGAAGAAGTTCTTTCCACATATGTCTGAGAGTGTGCTGCTTGTGGATTCGTCTAGTATTTTAATGGTTTCCTGTCTTATGTTTAAGTCCTGTATCCATTTGGAGTTTATTTTTTTATATGGTGTAAGTTGGTGGTCTAGTTTCATTTTTTTGCGTGTATCTGTCCAATTTTCCCAACACCATTTATTGACGAGGCTGTCTTGACTCCATTGTATGTTCATGCCTCCTTTGTCAAATATTAGTTGAGCATAGTGGATAGCTGGATTCTCTATTCTATTCCATTGGTCTATATGTCTGTTCTTATGCCAGTACCAAGCTGTTTTGAGAACAGTTGCTTTGTAATATAGCTTGAAATCTGGTATTGAGATCCCACCAACTTTATTCTTCTTTCTCAGGATTGCTGTGGCTATTTGGGTTCTTTTTTTTTGTTCCAGATAAATTTTTGGAGAGTTTTTTCTAGGTCTGTGAAATACGTTGTTGGCATTTTAATGGGTAATGCATTGAATCTATAGATTTCTTTGGGTAGCATGGACATTTTAATGATGTTGATTCTCCCAATCGATGAACATGGTATGCACTCAATGAGTTTCTGGCTATCGTCCTCAGTAAGACATAAGCTTCATATGGTAGGTTGAGAGGTGTTCCAATTGGTGGAACTTTGCTTTGCCTCAGGCTAATGCTGCATGGATGGGAATGTTCTGATAAAATGACTTCTCAGTATGGTATAATAACTCTACATAGGGATCCTGGAAGCTGTCTTCTCAGCTTTCTCCCCATAGCCACCAATCCAGATTCTTCTCATACAGCTCTACACCTCTGACCTCCTTCTGCTAGAGCCCAAAGTGAGTGGTTGCAAATGAAATTTTGTGTGTTGGCTCTTTAAGAAGGAAAATCTTTTATATAAATTTTACAGTGCTATAATATAATTATTTCATTTTTTTAAAGTATGACATTCACCCAGTATTCACATTTAAATTCTTATCAAGTATGATTACTTGCCTAAATATGTTGGTTTTATCCAGTAGAATTTATTCTTGATTGTTATGTAGTTTTAAGAAGGGAGAAGAAATTTTTTTTTTAATCTATTGACACTTTTTATTTTTATGTATTTTCTACTACAATGATTGGTAAATTTTTACTTCATTAACTAATCACTTATTTTCTCTGCTTCAAAAATGATTTGAAGAAGAATAGGACATTAGAAAGATTTTAACAATTTTATTTGGATTGTGAAAGTATAATAGATTGCAGTTAGCTTTGATCTTCTTAGGGATAAAATAAAACCCTAGTATTTTACATTGCTTTGGCTATTTTTTATTTATTTTAAAATATAGAAAGATGTAAGAATTAGTATAATGAGCACTTATGTCTTTGTGTCCCAGTTTAATGAATATATCTTAAATATTGTTGTTCCCCTCTTTGCCTTTTCAGATTATTATCTCCTTTTATTCTAAATTTGATGTTTACCACTCTCATGTATTACTTTATACTTTTCCTAGAGATGTTTCCATCTGTAAATTATGAAAATTCTATTGCTTTTTATGTTTAAATGGTAATGTGGTTAATGATTTCTTTAGCAATTTACTTATTTAGTTCAATATTTGTGGTATTAATCATTGTTGACATTTTTAGCTCTTGTTCACTTATTCTTATTGCTATATGATGATCTGCTTCATGAATATATTATAATTAATTTACTTATTTTCTTGTGGATATATATTTATCCATTAGAAGATTCCTATCTTCTTATGAGAGACATTATAGGAGTTAGGGATAGACTACTTGTCTTTAAAGCCTGCCTATCTCTCTCTCTCTCACAATGTAAATTAGTTAATTTCTTCATGCCTATTTCTTCATCTGAAAAATATGGATGGAGACACAATCTACCTCATAAGGTTATTGTGGGAATTATATGAACTGTATAAAACAGGGCCTGGAAAATACTCCATAGAACAAACATTAAAAAAAGAAACAATATAATCAACAATGAAGCAAACTACAACGAAAGGACAGAGAGAAAAAAAATTGGATATTGAAGAAAGAAAAGAGGGAGGTGTGTATAGACTTAGATCAGGGGATTGGAAATTAGATATAGTAGTAGGATGAATTTTTAACAGGGGATAAAAAGAAGAAATAGGGAAAATCTAAAGCAGGAATAGGGTAAGAGAAACAGGACAACAAAAGGGGAAAAGTGAGGAAGAGAGTGTTGGCATAAAGGTAAAGTTGAGATAAAGTAAAATGATGTTAAAGGGGAGATGAAAATAGAATGTAGAATACTAATCCCAAAATAAAATAAAGAAAAAATAAAATGACACTTAAAAAAAAAAAGGAAAAATAGTAGTAGTAGTAGTAGTAGTAGTGCTGATTAAAAATAAAAATGTAATAATTAAAAAGGTAAAATCAAGCAAGGAAAAAAATTTAATTTCCTAAGTAAAAGATGAAAAAAAAAAGTGCAGTAATGAAGGTCATTTCCTTCCTCTATTGTTCTGTTTGACATACCTGTTTTCTCGTCAGGACATTGAAGTTTCCTGTGTTCCACTGCTCCTCAGTGTTGTAAGTCACAGTCCTGATTTTCAAGCAGGCAGTATGTCTTTATTTCTTATACTCTTTTATTTGTGTTTACAAAAGAGTCAATTTGTGATTCAATCCCTGGGTGGCAGTGTTCCTGGGATGACCACCAGCTAATGATTAGATTTCGTTTTCCCTGTCGCACTTAAAAATTGTTTTGGAGGAATGGGCTTCCCCAGAGCTGGTTCTCTAATCATTATTTCCTTATCTGATCCCAGGTTCCACAAAAACAATTTTTCCCCTGCAGTCTCTTAGATGTCCCCAATTGGGTGACCCTGTGTTCTGGGCTGAGTAATCAAAGCAAGGATTTAAAAAGAAAAAAAAAAGAAAGAAAGAAAGAGACCCAGAGTAAGTGAGTGACTTTTACCTTTCAGTGCTGCACGCAAGTCTGTACAGTCTTTTTTCCCTTGGCTCTAAGCATCCGGCACACTGTTAAAATTTTTAGGCTGTCTTTGTGCCCAGTTCAGTATGGGTTGCTTTTTAGAGTTCTCATCCCTTCCACATTTGCAGATTATACTAGCCCCAACGGCCATGGATTTTGGGGGAGTGCAGACTTCCTCTAATCTTCTAGCTCCCATTGTGTGCATTTCTCTCTTCTGCTTGGATCACATACCTCACCTTTTCCCAGGCAAAATCTGACCTTTCCCTGAGAAGGTACAGAACTATTCTGAGTCCGTGTTTTCGCGTTGCTTGGGATTTGGTGTTCCTGAGTTCGCAGCTGTTTCCTGGGTGGTGGTGTTATAGATTCCTGGAATTTTTAGACTTCCAATAACAGCCACTCTCCCCTCCAAGATGGTGTGGTCTCCACATCAGAGCCCATTGCTCTGGGAGGAATTTCAGCAGCAGTGGAGGATGCCTGGTAAAGCAGACTCCATCTAGCAAACCCCAACAGTCCAGTTGTCTCTCACTCACAAATAAACACTCTCTGTGCAACCATGCACTCTCCTTTTGTTCTTTCAATCATCTTCTCAAATGCTTTTTTTTTAAGACTTGAGAAGATATAAGCTTTAACTCTGTCCACAAATTACCTGTTATCTTTCCCAAAGCTAGACAATGCTAACAGTTTCACACTCACAGAATGAAAAAGAGGGAGAGGACATGAATATATTCATGGACAAGTCTAAGAATTTCTGCCTCATAGGAAGGTTCTGTAAGTAGGATGATCATTGATTGCAACCTGACCTGGAGAAAACTGTTTGGACCTGCCCAACTAGGTTTATTCTTGAAATAGAAATGTGTGTGTTTTAAGGTATGTTATTAAGATAAACTATCTAAAATGATGGAAATTTGCAAGACAACATGGATGTTATGAGAAAAGACCTTCTAAAGAATTATGAGATATCAGTTTGTAATTGAATTTTGTCATTAGTTGGATATGACACCTTGTTCAAATCACTTAACATGTAAAAGCCTCTGTGCAATGAGGGTTATGTGATGATTAATGTCTGTAAAGATTTTAAAGTATTCATTGCAGAAACATAGAGATTTCAGTACAATCTATTTCCAATGATAAAAATGTTACCAAGGGGAGCAATACTTACAAACACATTTATACACAGAAACCAACACACACACAATAACAACACACACACATATGTTAATGTTTGTCTTACAAAACTATTTAAACTATTTATTCTATAGAGACTGATAGAGAATACTTACCAGATGACTTTGAAAGAGGTATAATCAAAGGGGAAGACAAGAAACAATCAATGCAACATGCTGGTAAGAATAAGGATATTTCAAGTCTATGGTTCATTTGGCTTCTCAAAAGTTTAAGTTTATACCTTTAATGACAACAGTTTCTATGTACTATTGTACATATTAAACTTCTCCATAATTTATTCCTATTATTATCAGAACTCTAGCAGTTACCATCAATGGGTACTTAGATACATAATTTCTGTTTTAAAAATCATCTCCTTAAAGTCACTCGTGAAAATCCAATGCTAGTGTGAGCTTAAAATATCATTGATAGAAGCCTTTAAAATGCCACATTACTCACTTCGTTTTTCAGACGAAATTCATTTGTTGCTGTGTCTTAGCAAATGCAGAAAAATTACCTTAAGAAAGAGATTAAAAGAGGAATTGAGAAAATAGACAATGCATTGCTTATTAAATTCCTCCATGTGATTATAATACTAAGAACATTTCTAATATCTCAGCTGATTGCTCAGCCCATGTTTTTCTTTTTAATAAACTGTAGGGTATATACTACTACTACTTGTTCTGACAGAGCAGTGGCTAACACACAGTCACTGTCTTTGACATGGTAGCAAAGAAAATAGGCAGGGTAAGGAAGCACTCAGGGAATGAGACACTGAAAGAGAGGCTTTCAAAACACAGTCATTAAAAGGTGATGGTGCTGGGGAGATAAACCAAGATGGCAGCATAGGTGAACATTTAAACTGCTGCCTCGCACAACAATTTCAAAATTAAACTAAAAGAACAGACATCATCCAGAACCACAGGAAAGCTGGCTGAATGGAAATGCTACAACAAGAAGGAAAGAGAGGGGCTCATGGAGACACAGAGGAACTACAAAAAGCTGAGGTACAAATACACGCATGTGGAAAGGATGGGCAGTGGAGTGCCTGGATGGCTTCCTCTAGAGCAGAGGTTCTCAGGGGTGGCCTAAGACTATTGGAAAACACCTATTTCCCATGGTCTTAGGAACCAACACACTGCTCCTCGGTGTAGCAAAATGTAGCAATGTAGTTTACTGTTGTCATATGAAGACTGTTACCCATGCTACACCACGATTCAAAACAAAATTTCATTTATTTGTAATTAGAAATAAATATTTCACAATATACAATTACATGTTGTTTTTGTGATTAATTACTATGCTTTAATTATGTTCAATTTGTAACAATGAAAATACATCCTGCATATCAGATATTTACATTACAATTCATAACAGTAGCAAAATTACAGTTATGAAGTAGCAACAGAAATAATTTTATGGTTGGGGGTCACCACCACATGAGGAGCTGTCTTAAAGGGTCGCAGCATTAGGAAGGTTGAGAACCACTGCTCTAGAGGGAGGGAGAGAGAAACTCCTGACTGCACTGAGCCCCATTTTCGCATGAGACTCATACAGGGGCATCTGGACTCTCATGAAAAGGGAGGAGTGCACGAAAATTTAGTGGAGTTGCAAAAGGCAGAGGTCTGGAGGTGCATGCAAGTGCATGTAAAGATTGTGCCATTGGCTTTCTCTAGTGGGAGAAAGACAGAACCTCCCAACTGCGCTGAAATTGAGTTTCAGGCGAGATCCTGGGGACCCAGACTCATACAAGTCCCTGAACACATGGAAACTCAGGAGAGCTGGAAAGGCAGAGGTTTGGAGGCATGTGAGCATGAGTGCACACAAAAAGGGCTGCAGCAATTACCAAGGGACACTAAGACCCAGGGGCCACATAGGGCAAGGGTGATGGGAAGCCAAGGCTATCTGCTCAGCTCTGAGACTATACCCTATCCAAACTGAACAATCAAGATTTAACTACAACAAGGCTATACACACAGTCTAAAAAGGGGTACACCAAGAGAGTACACCTCAGGTAACTGGGGAGGCATAGCTACTGGACCATATAGGATACCTAGCACACAAAGCTACTCTACCAACTCGGGGAAGCAGTGAAAATGTGGAGACAAAGGTACAGATCACAAATGAAAGAAATGGAGGAAAACAAATGACTGGATATGGAGTTCAAAACCATGGTTATAAATTTTTTCAAGAATTTCCTAGAAAAGATGGATAAATTTAGTGAGACCCAAGAGGAGATGAAGAAGGACTAACTAGAAATTAAACATACACTGACTAAAATAAAAAATATTATACAGAGACCTATCAGCAGACTAGAAGATCACAAAAATCAAGTCAAAGATTTGAAGTACAAATAAGCAGAAAATGCTCAACTGAAAAAGAAAAAAGAATCCAAAAATGTGAAGACAGTGAAAAGAGCTTCTGGGACAACTTCAAGCGTACCAACATCAGAATTATGGAGATGCCAGAAGAAGAGAGAGAGCAAGATACTGAAAACTTATTTGAAGAAATAATAACTGAAAACTTCCCACACCTGCAGAAGGAAATAGACTTACAAGTCCAGGAAGCACACAGAACCCCAAATAAAAGGAATCCAAAGAGGACCACACCAAGACACATCATAATTAAAACACCAAGAGCAAAAGACAAAGAATATTAAAAGCAGCAAGAGGAAAACAGTTCATTACCTACAAGGGAGCACCCATACGACTGTCAGCTGATTTTTCAACAGAAACTATGCAGGCCAGACAGGAGTGGCAAGAAATATTCAGTGATGAATAGCAAGAACCTACAACCAAGATTATTCTACCCAGCAAAGCTATCATTCAGAATTGAAAGGCAGATAAAGAGCTTCCCAGATAAGAAAAAACTAAAGGAATTCATCAACACCAAGTCAGTTCAAGTATTATATGAAATACTGAAAGGTACTCTTTAAGAAGAGGAAGAAAATGGTAAAGGTAAAAATTATGAACAACAAGTACTTACCTATCAACAAGTGACTCTAAAAATCAAGTGAATTAAAAATCTGATGAACAGAATAAACTAGTGAATATCATAGAATCAGGGACATAGAAAGGGAGTGCACTGACAATTCTCAGAGGGGAAGGGCTGAGGAGGGTGCAGGGAGAGAGACTGGACAAAAATCATACACCTATGGATGAGAAAAATGAGGGGAGAGGTAAGAGCAGAGTAAGGGGTGGAAGCCAGGTGGAAGGGATATATGTGAGGGAGGGGAAGAGGAACAATCATAATAATTTGAACAATGAAGATTTATTAAATAAAGTAATAATAAATAAAGTAATATTTTTTTTTAAAAAAAGCTGATGGTGCTGATGCTCCAAGTTTATGCTCTCACAGGAATACTAGAAGCTTCACACTACGGGGAAGGACACTTCAGTAAAATATGAAATAGCACAGCCTCATCACTCAGTAAATGACCAGACACAAAATGATAAGCCTCAAAATTCAGTCAGAGTACCCAAATTTGCTACAATACATTGCCTAAAATGCACAGGTTTTTCCACATAATATAAGAGACATGTAAAGGAATGGCAAGTGTGAACCCCACATAGGAGGAAAGCAGACCAGAACAAAACTTTGTGTGTGTTCCAGTTGTACGATTTCATAATTGTTAAATATTTTAAATCAAGAACAACACATATAAAAGAGAAAGGACCTTACATGCCTGATTCTTATCAAATAAAAATGTTAACAGAGAGACAGAATGATATAGGAAAAGAAAAACACTGATGATTTTGGTATTGAAATTCTAATAGCTGTTAGTTAAACTGCATCATGTGGGCACAGAATTAGCTTGAAATTGTCAGAATAAAGAATCTCTACATTTGAAATAATGGAAAGAATGAAAGTAGAGCAGGGAGGAAGAAGTCAAGAAAAGCATTGGTGGAAATATTGGCCGAATATTTTTAAACATATTCAATGAAAAATATCAATCTGCACATCCAAGCACAATGAAAACTTAGTAGAATAGGTACAATGAAATATACAATCAGACCTATCTTGTAAAAGTTATGAAGGACAGAAAATACCAAAACCCGCAGAGGGCAAACAACTCATCATAGAAAAAATAAACCAGATAAAAAGAAGAGCTAACTTTATTACACAAAATTATCTGGGATTGTAGGCAGTGAGATGGCATAGTCAGAGTACTAAAAGAACAATATGTCATTCTGATTCATATATGTAGACAAACTACCTTTCAGAGAGAAGGTTAGAAATAAGGATTCCAGTTTTCAAAAAGGAAGAAAGAGGAAGGAAGGAAGGAAGGAAGGAAGGAAGGAAGGAAGGAAGGAAGGAAGGAAGGAAGGAAGGAAGGAAGGGAGAGAGGGAGGAAAAAAGAAGGGAGGAAGAGAGAAAGTGAGAAAGAAAGGAAGATCCATTTAAAATTATGAGACATCAATTTGTGATTTAATTTTGTCTTTAGTTAGATATGATACCTACATTAAATCAAGTGACATGTATAAGCCTCTGTGCATTGAGGGTTATGTGATGGCTAATGTCTGCAATGATTTTAGGATATTTCTTTCAAAACACAGACACTTTAATAGAGTCCATTTCTAGTGATAAACATGCTAATTAGGGGGGGCACTAGTGACAAACACATTTATACAGAGAAAATAATAGACACACACAAACAGACACACACAATACACACTTGTTAATATTTGCCTTACAGAACTGATTTAAAACTGCTCATTTCTATAGAGATTGATACAGAACACTTACCAGGTGACTTTGGAAGAGATGTCATCAACGGGGAAGCCAAGAAACAACTAATGCAGCATGCTGGTAAGAAGAAGAATATTTCAAGTCTATTTGTGGTTCATTTATCTTATCAGAGGTTTATTTAAGCTTACAGCTTTAATTACCTTAGT
>PVJN01019782.1:0-36905 GCA_004026805.1 Lasiurus borealis
ACATCAAATGTATAATGTGAATGAGGAACCTGAAACCGGACAGAAAGGGGAGCTCTCGTCAACTGAACTGAGCTATTTCTGTGGGTCAAAAACTATTGACGACGAACAATTTCGTACAGTTTTATCAATTATGTTTATTTTTTAATATAGTTTACTGATTTTTTTTTTACAGAGAGAAAGGGAGAGGAATAGTTAGAAACATCGATGAGAGAGAAACATCGATCAGCTGCCTCCTGAACACTTTTTACCAGGGATGTGCCCACAACCAAGGTACATGCCCTTGACCGGAATCAAACCTGGGACCCTTCAGTCCGCAAGCCGACCCTCTATCCACTGAGCCACACCGGTTAGGGCTCAATGATGTTTAATACAAGTTCCAGAGAGGGAACCAAGAGAGAAGGCGGGAGAGACGATGTGTGAAGAGCTGAAGAGCTGGTTTTTCAGGGGAAAAACCATGAGGCCTCATATTGACTCAAAGCAACTTAAGGAAAGCATCCTGAACCCAACAAAGACCAAAAAAGGCTTAAAAGTCACCAGAGGAAGGAGATCAAATCATGGCAGGCCTCTGGCCATAATTCTTCAAATCTAGACAATCATGACACAGTCTTAAAGAGGTACCATCAGCCACCTGCTCATGTGGACGGATGGCGAAGGATAGTTGCATTATACAAGTGCGAAGTGTTTTTATCAATTTAGACTGACAGAATAAAAATACTGCAGGAGGACACAAGTCAGAGTTGGAAGAGAGAGAGTGCAAGAAGCCATGTGAGTCTATGGGATGGCAAATATGCTGGAAATCTGAGTGACTACAAAAAGAATAAGAATGACTAAAGCAGAAGTTAAAATATGATAGAACTAAAATGTTAGACAGCAATAATATTTTTAAAGGAGGGGATAGTTCAGAAATCAGGAGCTCTGACATCACGGAGTAGTTAGGACAGAAGATAAAGATAGCTGTCGATTTTGCTAAATATTCACCTTAAAATTTTGAGGACAACTGCTAAAAAGTACTTGTAGAATGGGTCATGACCTCCAAACCAGTAGTTACCAGAAAAAAAAAAAGAGAGAGAAATTAACCCTAAAGACAGAGATGGAGGCAAGCCTTTTCTGGAAAGAGCCAGATAGTAAATATTTCCACCTCTACCATTTTAGTATAAAAGCAGCCTTAGGCAAAAGGTAACTAAATGAGCATCGTTGGCATCTGATTCTGGAGGGTTCCAGAGGCTGTCCTATCTCTTCCCCAACAAATCTTGATTTTTAAAACTTGGTTCTGGTGTGCTTTAGACCTCAGACTACAGTTTGTCACCCCCTAAAAGAGAAGGCCAGAAAAAGGATAAAAGTGAGTGATGAAGAAAATGCACATATTTAAAAAAAAAAAAATAGTTCATTGGGCATCACACTAAATGTAAATGGACTAAACTCATTTACAGTGGTACCTCGAGATACGAGTGCCCTAACATACGAGATTTTTGGGATACGAGCCATCCAGCGAGCGATTTTTGCTTTGAAATACGAGCAACATTTGAGATAGGAGTAATCTCGCAGATTGGCCGGCTGCACACGACCTACCAGTTTATTGCGACTCGAGCGTCTCATAGTTTCCCATGCCTCAAGGTTACGGAACGAATTAAACTCATATCTCAAGGTACCACTGTATTGGACACTTTTCTGGGTGCTAAGCATCTCTGATGCCATGTTATCCCTTCACCCACAGAGGGTGGGTTCTTCAGGAGCAGACACAGGTGTGCTGGAATGAAAGGACCCGGGACTTGATGCTTGAAGTTCCACCCCGGCGATTGATTGTGACCGACACTAACAAGCAGCTACTATTCTGGGCCTTCCCCCGAACCCTAGGCGCCGGGAGGGCACAGGCTCATCACTCAGTGGTGGGCCCTGGGGGCCACCTCCCTGATGACACAGATGTGGAGCACAAACCCCGTCCCTGTCGCTGGGCACAGCCCGGGATCAGCCAACAGTTCCCCTCAACCACGTGCAAATGAAGGCCATCTCCTCCCAGCATTCAACGCTCCATCCATCCGTTCAACACCTCAAGCACCTGCGGTAGGCCCTGAGGCGACGTCCGAGAACAAGAGGTGGGGCCCCTGTCCTGTGACAGGTCAGGGGGTGGCCGGAGGGAGGCAGCCGCCACAGAGAATCAGCACCAGCGCTTGGGGACCTGCCCTGACGTCTGTGCATTTCTGTCTGTGGAGCCTTCTCCAGGAGCCGGTCTCAGAGCAGCGTCTGCGAGCACTGAAGAACAACGGAGCAGGGCGTTGGAGAGGAAGTGGCGAGTCCTGGGCCCCTCCCAGCCCCTATCCAACACGGGGGGCCCAGGAGGGTCTGTGAGGGAGAGAGGCAGACCTGGGAGACCCTTGGAGTTCCTGGCCACGGGCCAGCCCAGAGGGAAGAAAGGAGGGTCCCGGTACCCCGCCACCCCCGGACGCTCTGCTAGGGCCCACCCCGCAGACCACAGGGAGGCACCTCTAACAGCAGCCGGCCGCCGGCCCCCTCAACCGGCCCCTCCGCCCGGAACCTCCATCACTAGCCCTCGGTGGCCACGGCAGCCAAATCCTCTGGGAGGTTGGAGGCCGCTCGTGGCCCCGGGAGCCAGCGCGCCTGCATTTCCAGACGGGGGGGCCGCGGAGCCGAAGAAGCTGCTGCCTCGGCTCAGCCCCCGGATCCATCTCTCTGGTCACCACGCTGTCTGTGCAGACGGTCCTGGCGGCAGGGGGGCTGTAAGCCTGGGCTCTGGCGGGTGTGGCTGGGGGTCACCGGGGGGCACTGAGCGAGTTCCCAGGGCTTCTGCCCGCTCTGTCCGCCCCCCACCCCTCAGCCTTGGTTTCCTTTTTCTGCAAAATTAAGAGGATGATAAACCCCCCCCCCCGTCCCTATGGTTGTTGGGACTTCTTTAAGGGCAGCGCACAGACACGGCTCCTGTGGAGAAGGGTTTGGCTCAGGACGCGTCGCTGACCCTGACCGAGAGCCAGGCACGGGCACCGCCGTCCTCAGGCCTCGTGCTGTTCAGCCACGGAACCCTCTGGGTGGGCACTTGTTCTGGCCCCGGTTCCGAGACATCAGGGCTCGGAGAGACTAGCCATGGGCACGTGGAGAGAACCAGGGCGTGAGGCCAAGCTCCACGTGTGTGTGTTGGGGGGCCCCCGCTGGTGTGGGGGGCTGCGGAGGGGAGCCCTGGGCACACCGTGGGGCTGCCCCCACCTTCACACCTGCCCTTGGCCTTGGCTCTTCCCCTTGCAGAGGCAAGCAAGTGCCTCCTGCCTGGCCAGTCCGCCAACACCTTCTGTGCCAAGCACGCCAGCAGCGTGGGCTCTGGGACGGTGGCACCCAGACCCCTCTCCCCTCCCCGCTCTCTGCACCCAGGCCTGTCAGCCAAAGCACGGAATGGATGGAGCAGGCGGGAGTGGGCTGTTACCATCCACCACGTGTCTGACAGTCGGAACACCGCCCACGAGCAGCCTGCGGCAGCTCCGGGGAGACAGAGGGTGCCTCAGGACACGCGCTCCCAGCCGGGGTGCTGACAGAGGCCTCTCTCTCTCCTCCGAGGCGCGCACCCGGCTCCGTGAGGGGCCAGGTCCCCGCTGGAAAGCGGCCGATGGTGGGGTCCTGCCCCTGTGAGAAGCGTCCACAGCCAGGCCGTGCCAGCGCTTCCTCTCAGTGCCTCCCCCTGCCCCTGCGCGCGCCCTCCTGCTGCTGCAGCTGCTCGGCATCCCATTCTACAGATGAGGAAACTGAGGCTCCGAGCAGCAACTTGAACTGGGCCCGCAGTGAATCAGGAGGGAAGCTCGGCCCAGCCCGAGTGGCTCAGGGGCTGAGCGTCGATCTATGAACCAGGAGGTCACAGTTCAATTCCCGGTAAGGGCACAGGTGCCGGCTGTGGGTTCGATCCCCGGGGAAGGGGGTGTGCAAGAAGCAGGCAGTGGATGATTCTCTCTCATCATTGATGTTTCTATCTCCCTCTCCCTTCCTCTCAGAAGTAAAAATATATATTTAAAAAAAAATAGCCAAAACCGGTTTGGCTCAGTGGCTAGAGTATCAGCCTGCAGAATGAAAGGTCCCGGGTTCAATTCCAGTCAAGGGCAAGTACCTGGGTTGCAGGCACATACCCAGTGGGGGGGTGTGCAGGAGGCAGCTGATGGATGTCTCTCTCTCAGCGATGTTTCTAGCTCTCTGTCCCTCTCCCTTCCTCTCTGTGAAAAATCAATAAAATATATTTTAAAATAAAAATAAATGGTGAAGCCGAGACCGGTTTGGCTCAGTGGACAGAGCGTTGGCCTGCGGACTGAAAGGTCCCAGGTTCGATTCCGGTCGGGGGCATGTACCTTGGTTGCGGGCACATCTCCACAGTGGGGCGTGCAGGAGGCGGCTGATCGATGTCTCTCTCTCATCGATGTTTCTGACTTTCTATCTCTCTCCCTTCCTCTCTGTAAAAAATCAATAAAAATATATTTTTAAAAATAAAATAAAATAAAATAAACGGTGAAGCCAGGATGTGCCCAGGCCCCCGGATCCAGGCTGGTGTCCTTGCCCCTGACCACCTGGCCCGGCTCCATGAGGCAGAACCGGAACCGGAACCGGGACTCAGGCACACGAAAGTGTAGTTACCATTCAACAGTGATGGGTCCCAAGCCAGGGGGCGGACATGCAAAGGGACAGTAGCATCTCAGACAGCACCTACACGTCCCATCTCACCCGGCCTCACCGAGACGAGAGCAGGAGAGCCGGCCTCTGGCTCCCGCATCCGCTCGGGGATGCAGAAGCGCAGGTCTCGGGCACGGCACACGCACGCCCATCTTGCCAGCTGTGGGTTGGCACATGAGCAAAAGATCCACAAAATACAGGTTTGGGGAGTCATCCTATAAAACGCAATGCACCGTGTTCCAGAAGAGAAAATTGCGGGATCGTCGCAGGGTTGGTTATTTTAAGCGTTCAAATACCCACAGGCCTTTGTTCCCGGCGGCCCGTCCCCGCCGCTGTGTGTGTGTGTGTCGGTTGGGGGAGAGGAAGGGGGGGAGGGTCGGCTGCCTGCTTTGTTTGGGTTTGCTGACACCCTGCTCTCGGCATGAGGCTCGCATGCCCACTATGTGTGAGGAGACATAAATACTCCCATTTTCCGTGATAAAACATCACGGGACCAGGGATGCTGGTCCCCCTCGTTTCAAATGTCCACACAGCCTCTCTCCCGCTGCAACTGGCTCGGGCTGCTCCACAAATCCACAGAAAGACAGAAGGCGTGTGGGTCTTCATTAAAGATGACCCTCGGCATCTCCAAAACTATCTTGTCTTTGGCTTTCCTGGGAGAATGGACACCTTTAGGTCTCTGGATGAAAGAAAGGGAGAGATAGAGTGTACAGATGATAAACAACCCCCAATAAAAGGAGAACTATCTTTATTGATTTCAGAGAGAAAGGAAGGGAGAGGGACAGAGAGAGAGAGAGAAACATCAATGTGAGACATCGGTCGGCAGTTCTGACCGGGAATGGAACCAGTGACCTCCCGGTGGATGGGACGATGCTCAGCCAATGAGCCACCCTGGCCAGGGCCAGAACGAAATGTTTCATGAAGTCCAAGCCGCAGCTCTAGAAGAAACGAGAAACGCCTGTCCCGGCTCCAGAGGCCCACGTGTCTGAAAGCCAGGAGGGGTGAGCTCTCTCCCGGGACACAGGCCTCTTGTTACTTGGACCAGGTGCTTGTTGTCAGGATCAGAACCCAGGACCCGGCGCTGCTGGGACCCCCAGCCAATGGGAGGTCCCTTTGAGTCATCATGGAGACCCGGGAGCCTGAGGCTCAGACAGGAGTGCGTTTCTCAAGGCCTGGAGCTGCTGGATGGCCACGCGGGGTCAAGGCCTGCGCTCCCGGCTCCAGCCCCAGCCACACGCTCTGCCCAGGAGCGGACTCCTGGCGTCTTTCCGTGCCCCGCTGGCTCCCTGACGCCTCGTGAGCGGACAGGGCTGCAGGGCGTGTGTGGAGCCAGCGCTGTGACCCGCTGAGTAACCCAGCCCCTTCCCCTGGCAAAGGAGGAAAAGCCCAGAGAGGGCAGCTGACCTGCCCAGCGTCACACAGCCCTGGGCGAAGACTCTCAGAATCCGGGTCCTCCTCGCTCAGAGCTCTGCGCACAGCTCTGTGCCCCCTGCCCCTCCCTGTCCTTCCTCCCGCACCCACTGTGTC
This sequence comes from Lasiurus borealis, assembly GCA_004026805.1. NCBI lineage: Eukaryota > Metazoa > Chordata > Mammalia > Chiroptera > Vespertilionidae > Lasiurus > Lasiurus borealis. The sequence goes on from PVJN01019782.1 coordinate 6,184, forward strand.
AGGTCTGCGCCCCTCGGGGACCCTGGCAGCGGGATGGCCGCCAGCTCGGTCTGCAGGGGAGCGAGACTCCCATCCTGCCACGTGATTTCAGACCACGGACACTTCCATCCTCAAAACAGACTTTCATCCCCGTCGAGGCTTTGGTGACGGCGATCCACCTGTCTGTCACTGCCCAGCATGAGACAAGGACCGAGCTCAGACCCGCTTCGCTGCCCCACCCAGCGCTCCCTTCCCTTCCGCACAATATTTCCTTCAAAAAGAGGGGCGAATCTTTTCCCTCTTATTTTTCCAAGCGCCGATGAGGCGGCTACGGCTGCCCACGCTCTCTGAAAACTTTGCTGTGAAAAGTCCCCGGCGCGAGCGAGCGAGCGAGAGGGGGCGGCGAACCGGCGTGGGCTCCACCCGGCGCCACTCCCGCGCTGATTGCCAGGCGATTGACAAAATAATTTGCACCCGTCGGTGCTCGTAAGGGGGCTTTTACAATGGCTCTGCCGGGCAGGTTTTTAATGTTAATCAGCCGCGGGAAAATGACAGCGCGAATCACAACAAGACGTCAGCCGCCGCGCTGCCCCACCGTCCCCGTCAGCCAGCCTACGCCGGCCCGCACCTCCGCGCCCGTCAATCACCGCGCCTGTTCATCGCTGCCGCCCTCTGAGGAGACAGTGACGCTCTTTACCCGCAATTTGCACAACTGTCACTTGCCAGGAGGGCAAGATGCTGAGACGGCCCGGGTGGGTCTTAGGGGGTCAGCTCCCTTCCCTCCCGGGACGAAGGCGTGGGTTCGCGTTGTTTTGGGACGCTCAGTGCCGTGGCGCTGGCTCCTCAGGCCCCGGCCCGCCGCTACGGACAATTTTGGGAAAAAAAGCAAAAACAACCAACGGTCCAGGACACTGTCGTGGGAGGACAAGGGAGGGGAGGGGCCGATGGGGGTCTGCTCTCCACATGTGGATTCACTCTGAGACCTTCTGGGTGGCGTGGGCTGCCCTGGCGTGGGACACGGGGGCGGGCATCAGACAGGTCCCTGCCCTGGCTCTGTCCCCTACCAGCTGTGTGACCTTGAACCAGTCCTTCCCTACTCTGAGCCTTGACCCCTGTAAACCAGGAAATAGGACAGTCAAAAATTAACCCCTGCCCTAACCGGTGTGGCTCAGTGGATAGAGTGTCAGCCTGAGGACTGAAAGGTCACAGGTTTGATTCTGGTCAAGGGCATGTACCTTGGTGTCGGGCACATCCCCAGTAGCGGGTGTGCAGGAGGCAGCTGATGGATGTCTCTCTCTCTTTGATATTTTTAACTCTCTATCCCTCCCCCTTCCTCTCTATAAAAAAATGAATAAACTGTTTTTTTAATTTAAAACACCACTCATTAATGAATTGCAACCATGTCTAGAACATTCCTGTAGGGTGCTCTAACAGTGGTTCATTTCACGTGGCTTAAGGGATGCTTCCTCTTTTTTTATTTTAATATATGTCTTTATTGATGTCAGAGAGAAAGAGAGAGAGAGAGAGAGAATCATTGATTGGCTGCCTCCTGCACACCCCACACTGAGGATCGAGCCCGCCACCTGGCATGTGCCCTGACCAGGAATGCACTTGTGACTTCCTGCCTCAAGTCCTGAGCAGGCCTAAGGGATCCTCTGTGTCCGCAGGCGGTGGGGGCGGGACATGTCCCACCACCCGCAGAGGTGCCGAGAGGGACTTGGGAAATACCACGCGAATCAGGAGCTCGAGAGACTTACCAGCTTCCAGACCTCTATCAGCAGGAAGAGGGCTTCGGCCCGCACTGTGACCCCCCGTCCCAAGATCACAGGCCAACAGCTGGGACCAAAGACACACACGACAGGACGTCGAGTCTGCTTTGCTGGCTGGGCTTCCATCTCGCCCCTTTGCCAGTCCCTAAAGCTGTGTTTGCTTCTGAAACCGTTGGGTTTGTGCGTTCCATTGGGTTTTCTGCTCTGGATGGAACAGGAGTTGTCTTGGTCTGATGGTTCGCTGATGGGAGAGTGGGTGGGAGGATGGGGCCTTCGCAGGGGGCGGGGGCGGGGGTGGGGGGTGGAGGCGGGGCAGGGAGGGGGAAGGCTGGGCTCTGCCACCCCGCATGAAGCAGGCTGGGAATAAGGAACAGAGCCTTCTCCTTTAAGAGAACCTTGGTTCAGCCAGGCGCAGGATAGAAAGGCACATAAAAGGTGGATTGTGAAAAACCGATTACTCACAGATAAGAAATGCACCCCAGGCAAAGCCGAGGCGCAAAAACTCCTTTTCTCCCAGAAGTTTCTTGGAAGGGATGGGTACGCCCCACCCCTAAGAGGGATGGGGTGGAGGGTGGGGTCGAGGGGGAGGGAGCAGGGCCTGAAGGGATAGTCTCACCTTGCACTCCCAGAACCTGGACCATCAGCCCAGACGGAGAGTGTGAAGCCAATTAACGCACGAGTCTGAATTGACAAAGGTGTGTTTTGCAACGTCTCCCCTGCCCGGATCACCTGTGCGCACCTGGGCGAGGCCCCCGGCGCTCCTGCAGGAGACGGGCGAGGCCCTGTCTCATCCCCCCCACCTGTCCTCACATTCCTGTCTCCTGAGTGACCACAGGGCTCTTCCGAGAAGGACAGGGCCGGTGCCAGGCGGCGGACTCACGGAACCCAACCCCCGTTGCGCAAGGGTTGGCAGGAACCGGGACCTGGCAAGTCCGAGCCGGGACTCGGGGGCCGGGACCCTCCACCCGCTCAGGTGCCCACCTCCGCTGGGTGAGGGCAGCAAGCCAGGGCTCCGGCTGGGCCTTGGCCGCCTCCACTGCCAGCGGGGATCCTCTGACTCTCTGAAGCCACAGCCTTGGATGGGAAAATGTTGATCTAGAAAAAACAAACACGGGTTTGAGAAGCAGCAGGCAGAGGTGTGTGTGTGTGTGTGTGTACCGGTCCTCCTGCACCCATACGTGTCACCTCTTCTAAGAAGCCCTCCCTGGCGTCTCTTCCCTGGGTCCTGGAGGGAGAAGGGTCTGTCAGGAGTACCTGACCCAGAACCCCTGCACCCACCCACCACACGGCTCTTCCAGCTCCTTCCTGCGGGGGGGGGGGGGGGGGAGGGCGGCCACAGATCTGGGGTTTTCACATTTTCCAAGTCTGTTGGCCTTTTCCTCCCTCGGGGGATTGTGGGTCTTTGCACCTTATATCACCCCGGGTCCCTGGGATCCTCTTCACATGTCTGTGGGCACCCTCTCCTGCTCCATCACGGTTGTCCCTGGGGGCCTGCACCCTGTGAAGGTCAGGGCTGGGCGCCCTGAGTGGCCTCACCTGCACTCTGAGAGCCAGCCTGCCAGGAGTTTATGCCCCTGGCCAGTCCTCAGCCAGTGCCTGGCCCAGCTCCGTGGCCTCCGGTCAGACAAGATCCAAGGTGCTCTTAGGCTCCGAAGCTCCCCGGTGGGATGAGGCCAGGACTGGGTGTTGGCCAGATGTCCCGCCTTCTCTGACCTCTTCCCCTGCCTTTTCTTCCCCCCTTAATCCCACCTCTTAATGCTTCCTTAATACATCCCTTCTCATGGGTGGCGTTCTTGCCTCTGGGGAATCAGGGCTAAGATGTCTCAATTGTTAACAAAGGGTATGGCACGTGGGAGATGCTGCTCGATGCATGTTTGTTGGATGGATGGATGGATGGATGGGTGGAGGGATGGATGGATGAATGTTGGATGTATGTATGGATGGATGGATGGATGTTTGCTGGATAGATGGATGGATGGATGGGTGGGTGGGTGGGTGGGTGGATAAATGTTGGATATATGTATGGATGGATGTTTGCTGAATGGATGGGTGGATGAATGGATGTTGGATGTATATATGGATGGATGTTTGTTGGATGGATGGATGGATGGATGGATGGATGAGTGTTTTTTTGGATGGATGAATAGATGTTGGTTGGATGGATGGATGGATATTTGTTGGATGGATGGGTGGACGGGTGACTATCTCACAGGCTCAGTCCCTGTTGCATAGATGTCAGAATCATTCCATGGAATTGGAAGCCAGGAGAGGCCAGAGGAGCCTTCTGGAAGTCTGTGCTGGCACCAGCTCTGTGAGAGCACAGATCTGCCCGTCACTGTGCAGCCACCAGGCCTGGCCCCAAGGGATCTCAACAAATCAGCGTGGCCTGGAACAGTGACTGTGGTCTGCCCCTCTGCTGCCAACCATGCAGCACCCTCCCGTTAGGCCCCTCCTCCTTTCCAAAGGAAACCCTGGGGCTCAGCCTCCCACCCTGACCCTGAGCAAAACCCAGGCTCCCTTCCCTCCAGACACCCTGCTCGCTCTCGCCTGAGTCTGCAGCGGCCCCAGACCACAGCAGAGAGGCAGAAGAGCTGGTCCCTCTCGGCCAGGCCTGCTCCTAGGCCGTGCCCACAAAAGGCGCCTTGGGCAGCCTCACCCCGGTGACCTCCCTGGCTCTGTGGGAACAGCGGCCGCAGACGGAAGCCCGCCCTCCGTGGGCCGGGGCGGCAGGTTCACACACTTCAGACATGTGTGTGAGCGCCCTCCACAATGGGGCTTTGTCCTGGCCCCAGCGAGCCGGCATCTGCAGAACCTGGGAGGGCGTGGGCCGAGGACCAGGGACACATCACCACCTTCCAGCTCTGGGAGGGTCCGGGGCTGGGCCGGGCTGGTCCTGGGAGGCCCCCGGCAATGCCTCTCCCGGGCTGGAGGAGCACCCAGAATCCCATGCGCCGTCTCTTCCCTGGCCCGGTGCAGAGGGGAGCGTGAGGGAGTGGGAGCGGCCCCCTGTCCCCGGGGCTCTCACCGGAGATAGGGTGCCAGGCCTCCCTCCTCCCACCTCTGTGAGGGTGGGTGCTCACACCCGCCGCACAGATGGGTAAACTGAGGCCCTGAGCCGCGAGGGACTTGCCCACAACCAACAGCATCCCCGCCTCGCAGGCCCCTCCTCTAGGGTGGCTCTCCTCTTCCTGAAGCATCTGGCCACAGCGTCCCTCCGCCAGGGCCCCGCTGCCTTTGCACCCCGAGAGCACCCCCACTCCATGCCTGGCTGCCCCGACCCCTCTCTCAACCTCTGGCCCCACCCAGGTCACTCAGAGCCTGGGCACCTGCTGCCCACCCTGCTTCCACTGGCCGCCTGCCCGTGCCCACTAACCCTTCCTCCACTGCGGCCCAGGCGGGAGAGGTCAGGACCACCTCCTGCAAGGCGCTCCCCCCCCCGCACCCCTCCATATGCAGCAAAGGCTGCTGGGGACAGAGCCTGTGCTCCCCCAGACCGGCGAGGACCCGGAGGGCTGGAGCTCCCTCCACGCCTGTCATCCTGGGCCAAGCTGAGTGCCCACAGACGGAAGCGTGGCGGCTGCGAAGACTAGCCCGAGTCCCTCGAGGCCGCCATGGGACAGGACCCTGAACTCCGGGACGCCGGCCCCACGTCCCATCCAAGTGTCCTCCGTGCCCAGCAGGCCAGCTGTCACACGCTAACGGCCCACGGCTGGCCACAGCCATCACTTCCCTTCCTGCCAAAACCACCGGTTCGAGAGGGCTGCCAGCAGGGCACGGGCACCACCTGGGGTGCACAGGATGCAGAGGGACCCGGGCAGCTGGCCACAGGCCCCGGAGCTGCCAGGCCAGGGAGCACTGGCTGCCACCGCTCCTGAGGGTCAGGGCAGAACCGGCCGGCACCAGAACACACAGTGCCCCCTGGACCCTGGCACCTGTCTGACCAGAAAGGACGGCCGACGTAGAGCTGGGTGACTTCTGAGCGTAGGTCACCGACACAGAGCAGCTGCCCCTGACGCACAGGACCCTCCTTCTTGGAAGCAGCCGCCATGCTGTGAGGGAGCCCAAGGTACCTGCGGAGGCCACTGGAAATGTCCCAGCCACTGGCCCCTCCTGCGAGGCCAGCCAACGGCACTCATCAGACACGCGGGCGAGGGAGCCATCGGTAACTCCCGTCCGGCCTCCCTCTGACCGAGACCCCCGGAGAGATCCCGCTGAGAACCGCCTGGCTGGGCCCGGCCTCTGAGGAACCAGGAGAAATACTGAGCCCAAGCGAGCGGTGCTTGGCGCTCCCAGCCCGGGGTTTGCCACCCGGTGTGAGACAACCAGGCCCCGGTCTGACCCAGGGGTGCAGGATCCTGACCCCCCGGCTCACGGGCAGGCCCTGGGCTGTGTCCTGGGAGGGGTGGGAGCCGGGAGGCCAGGCCTGGCCCCTCCTCATCCGGCTGCCGGGTTCCTCTTCCTGGTTAAGCCGCACGGGCCTCTTTGGCTCGGAAATAAAGGACGCTTACCAGCGGCGCTTCTGTGCCGCTCGGCGAATACGATGCAAGATGAGCTGCCCATTTTATTAGGATTGCGCACATAAATGATGTTTTCTTCACAAAAAAGCGCCCTCTCTCTCTCTCTCTCTCTCTCTCTCTCTCTCTCTCTCTCTCTCTCCAATCAACCCAGCCCACGAGAACTATGAAAAGTACCGCCTCCAAGAGAGCTCAGCACAGAAAAGCCACGAAATAGAACCTGAGGCTGCGCGAGTAGTGAAAGCCACGTTGGAGAGGGGCTGGCCAGCCGTCTGCTCTTTACCTCTTGGGTGAAGCAGGGGGCAGCCCTGGAGGAGGTGGTGAAGTGGCCCCTGAGCGGGGTTGGCGTTGGGGACGCTGGGGTTCAGAGACACACACACACACACCCCGCCCAGAACCATGCAGGGGCCCGGGCGGGGCTGAGCGATGCCTTCCTTCCCACACACTTTCTGGTTCTCCTCCCGCTTTTCCAAGGCAACGGCTTTCCGCTCCCTTTCAAGATCTCCTTCCGCTCGGAGAAAGAAAGCAGCGAGCCTGCTCTGACGGGCACCCGCCGGGCACCGTGCGGGCCAGGCCCCTGGCATCCCCCCGGGGGGACCGCCTGGTGGCGGGAGCCGGGGCTGCGGAATGAGCCGGAAGCAGGTTGGAATGCCCTCTCTGGCTCTGGGAAGCCGTGCAAACTGGGGGTCCAGTGAATGAATACTCGTTGGATGGAAAAATGAGCTCCAGAAGGGAGTGCCAAAGCCATCGTTGAAGAGATAGCCGTGGAGAACTTTCCGGAACAGATGGGAGCTAGACATCCATTCCCTCCCCCTCTTGGGCCCTGTGACCGGCACCCCGTGCCGTGTATAGAGGCTCGGGAGAGGCGGAGTCCTGCGCAGACTGTCTGTGTGCTTCCCACGCCAGAGCCAGGCCAGGTGCCCGCTCCTCGGCCAGGCCCCATCGCTCCGAGCGGCAGGCTCCACCTCACCCGCAAGCAGAAGGGAGCCCAGCCTGCGCCCCGTCTTCCCCGGGCCTGGGGGAGCGGAGGAAGAAGCACAGGTCACGGTCCCAGCACACGGTGGGACCCGGACAGTGGAGCAGGTTGGGGTGGTGTCCCAGGGCCCTGGAGGTCCCTGGAGAGGCTGGAGGTGGTCGGAAGCTTCCAGGACGTGGCCAGCTGGGGCCCGAGTGCAGCACCCTTCCTGTCGCCCCCACCAGCCCTGGGTCCCCGAGAGCACCTGAGGTTCCCGAGGTGACCTGCCGACCCCCTGGTGCCCCATTCCCTCCTGGGGACATGGCTCATTAAATCCCCAGGATTCGGAACTCTGACATCACAGGGCATCTGCACCTTAACTCACACGCAGCCCTGAAACAGCAGCAGCCTGCACCCGGCTCCCGCCGGTGGGCAGGGGACAGGTTCTCCCCAGGGGCCGCTGTCTTGGGGGGCTCAACCAGGCCTCAGAGGAGGGTCCACTCAGGACCCTCCTCATGCCAACACCTGCTCCCTACGACCCCAGGGCCCGGCGCAGAGGAGAAGCATTAGACGGCTTAGGCACGATCGCCTATTTTATAACGTTTCATTAAGGGCGCCGCGTTTTATCCTCTAGGAGCCTCGTTTCCCAGTCTATAAAATAAGAGTGATATCACCGGCCTGAGCCGTGTCACGCGACGAAGCGCGGTAATGTATGCGCGGGGCCTACGCATCTGCAACCATCAATTTACGTTCAATTAAGTTCGGCAAATACTTCGTCACCATCTTCGTTATTATTAGCCGCCATTTATTTAGCATCTGCTGCGTGCTGGAGGCTCTCTAGGCCTCCTCATAACAATCCTTCCAGGAAGATCGTCTGGTCGCATTGACTGGGCCAAAGCGATGCGACCGGTAGAAGGAAGGAGGGAGAGAATGATACCGTGGCTTCCACGCTGTGCGTGCAGTCCACCGCTCTCCCCGGGGCAGCCTGCCGTGTCCATAGCAGACTGTCCCGAATAGCATGTACTTTTTTAAAATATATTTTTTTTATTTTTGGAATGACCAGGCTGACAGGGGTGTGCAGTTGGGAAGGATAAGGCCTCCAGGGGAGGACAAGTCAGGGTGACCAGGCCAGCAGAGGAGGGCAGTTAGAGGTGACCAGGCTGGAGGGGAGGGCATTTAGGGGCAATCGGCAGGCAGGCAAGCAGTTAGGTATCGATCAGGCTGGCAGGGGAGTCATTAGAGGGTGTTCAGACTGGCAGGCAGAAGCAGTTAGGGGCAATCAGGCAGGCAAGCACTTGTGGAAGAGACAACTGCGGAGAACTTTGCGGACCAGATGGAAGCTAGAAATCCAAGATTCGAGAATCAGAACACAGGGTGGGCGGAGGCGGGTCACCGTGGTGAGTAGGTGAAAACGGGAGCTGATTCTCGCGCTATCACACGTCTGTGTGACTGTATGATCTGTTTCAATTAGGTGAGCCCGCGGCTGCCCACTGGATAGGCAGATGCCAAGGAATGCTAAATGCTTTAAATCCCTCAGACACCTCATCCCGCTCTTTCCACCGCCAGAGCAGACGCGACGTCTTCACGCAGCGGAGAGGAGGCGGAGCTCACCTCCCGGGAGCGAGTCGGGGTCAGACCCGGCAAACCGCCCCGCTCCCCCCGGAGCCGCCAGAGGACGATCACTGAGCTCACAACCCAGGGAGGGCGTGGCTGTCCACGCAGGGAGGCACCCTTCACCAAGCGGGGTGCCCGGCAAGAGCCAAAGGGAGCAAAGGGAGATCAGGCTGGTGTGGGGCGCGAAGCCAGCCGGTCTCCTCCGGGGAGAGAGAAAGGGACCCCGGAGGGTCCTGTAGGTGCGGGAAGGGATGGAGAGCGGAGGAGCCGCTGACGGTGCGCATGAAACGGACGATCGGGCGGCCTGGGCCTCTGCGTGTGCCGGCTCCCGGCAGCCACGGAGGGAGCGGGGCCCGCACAGGAGCGGGCGAGGCGAACCCCGAGGCCCGCCTTCCCCACAAGCGGGAAAGCCTCATTTGTAGCAGATGCTGGACGCGAAGAGGCAGGGGTACCCTGGCGCAGAAGCCACAGTGCTGGAACCGCCGGGAGCCGGGAGTCTTCACGGCCGTGAACCTGCAGGAAGGGCGGGAGGGAGCTGGAAGGCAGGCCGGTGGCTGGTCTCTCCTGCTCTCCCACAGCCCTGCAGCAGGAAGAGGGAACGCCGTGGGGACGGGGCAGCAGCTGTGGGTGGCCCCCACCCCACCGTCTGACCCGGACCCAGTGCGGAGCCCCTGCAGCTGGGAGCCTCCGGGTCCCGCGGTGCCTGAAGCCAGGGGGGCTCTCGTGTTCCCCAGCCTCACCCGGCCTTGCCAGCTGCTGCCAGGTGTTTCCATCTGCCCACCCACCCCAACCACGCATGCGCACACACTCTCACACACGCACTTACACACACACATGCACATACACACACACAAAATCACTCACACACATTTATGCACACACATGCACACACATACTCTCACATGAATGCACATGCACACATACTCACACAAAAAAATCACTCGCACGCTTACACACATGAATACACATGTTCTCACATGCATGCACATACACACATGCACACCTACTCACACGCACACACAAAATCACTCACACACACATGCATGCACCTACTCTCACATGCATGCACGTGCACACATGTACATGCACACATACTCACGCACATACTCACGCACACGCACGCACGCACACACACTGTCCCGGCACCCAGCAGAACCTCAGCTCCGGGGCCCTGCAAAGTGAGCCCAGGTTTGGCCTTCTCACCCGCAGCTCAGCCTCCTGCCCAACTGGCCAGGCTGCCTGTGGCCAGTGCTGGGTCCCCCGGGGGCAGAGCAGGGGTGCACCGGGCTCCGGCTCTGCCATCAGAAAACCTGACCGGGAGGCGTTTTAAAACCTCACTTATGAGGAGGTCTGTGTCGATAGGAGAAAACAGATGATGCGTTTGAATCTCACGGAGCTAGAGATCCTCCCACGTCTCAGCTCAGGGCTTCCCGGGGCCGGATTCTGCGCAGACAGCGGCTCGGCCCATGGGAACGGTTTTCTGACCTGCTCTCTCTCTGTCTCTCACCTTTCCTATGCCTTCTCTCCCCTCCTCTCGCCCCTCCCCCTCCTCCTTCCCACCCTGGGCTGCACCGACCCATTTCCAGCCCTAGCACCCTTCACATTTGGTGAAAAGCACTCAGCGGTGAAGTGATGAGAGGCTGACGATGCGTTGTTTACCATTTCAATGGAGCTGATGAAAATGCCGGGCGGGCTTCACGTGTTTTAAGCAAACAATTATTTTTCACAAATAGACCTGAGAGGTTGGGCCGAGCCCGGTGCTACATGGGAGTGAGCACGAGGCAGGACCCCACCTCAAGGAGCCGATGTCCGGCGCCAACCTGCCCTGACCGGCTCCGGGGGCCCTGGGCAGCCCCCCCAAACTCTGGGGGACAACAGGCCCCAGGGACAGCAGCATCCCCTCTGCTCCCGGAAACCAGCCAAGACCCAGGGCCTGCCCCCCCATGTCCCCCAAAGAGTGGGACTTCAGGGGCCTCTAGGGGGCGTCCAGTGGGTCTGGCTCACGGAGGAGGGGGTCTCTTTCCACTCCGTGGTCCCCGCCCGGTGACACACCTCCTCCCTGCTCCCACACTCGTCCCGGTGCCACAGCAGAGGGGATGGAGACTTTGGGGTCCCCAGACAGCAAAGAGGACCTCACATTGAAGAACCACGGTTTGTGTCCAGGACACAAGAGTGAGTCAGCCAAGTCCCCTGCCGCCCTGGTGGAGTTCAGCCGATCGGAGGAGCGAAAATACAAATTATGGGAGAAATTGTGAGTACCGTGTTTTCCGGCGTATAAAATTACTTTTTAACCCAGGAAAATCTTCTCAAAAGTCCGGGGTCTTCTTATACGCCTGGTGTCATCGTATAGGGCGAGTCTATCCCAAACTCTATATTTTAACTGGAAAAGTTGGGGGTCGTCTTATACGCCGGAAAAATAAGGTAATACAGAGCCCAGCGTGAAGCGTTAAAACAGAACAAAGGTGAGAGGGAGTCAGCTTACGGGGTTCTCTGAGCCAGCCTCACAGAGGAGGGGCGGTTCGAGCTGGGATTTGCAGGATGAATAGGAGTTTTCCAACGGCTAAAGTACACAAGGCCATCAAATGTCCAGGATACCCGGCTCCTGGTACAGAATAAAGACGTGTAGAAGGAGGTACTCAAGTTTTCTCTCCTACCAAGCTGAAAACTGAGTCTCCAAGGCTTAAAGCTCCCGTGTGAGGGGACAGGGCTAGACAATTGGAGGCTTACATACCAGTCTGACACCCACGCCCCGGGCATTTTTTATGCCCACTTTTGTGGGTACCTCCGTCCCGAGATGGGGCGTTTTTCAGTTTGTTTGTTCTTCTCCTTTATGTGTGGCCAAACTGCAATCTGGGGTTCAAAACCACACCCCCACCTGCCCATTGGTGCTGCCTCCTGCCGCCCCACGCCTGCACTCAGCCTCCGGAGGGGGCTGAGCCTCGGAGCAGCCGCTGAACAGCCAGCGAGCGAAAGCCAACAGCGGCGGGCCTGCGTGGTCCAGGAGGGCAGGAGGCCCGGCCCCGCCAGACGGTTCAAAAACAAACCTGCCTCCCGCTTTCCGGCACCTGGGGCGGCCCTGCCCGGGAGGGAGGGAACCGCCATCCAGCCTTCTGTGGCCCCGGTTCCCGAGGCCTGTGGCCGCTGTTTCTGGCGCTCACCCACCCCGGCCTGGGCACCTTCCCGCCACCCCAAACCCAGCCGCCCTTCCATCTACTCATTCAGGAGTCACCCCTCTTTCCTTCTGTAACTTTTTTTTTTTTTTTAGCGACACCCCCGCCCTGGATTCTTATTCCCCCGGACTCCACTCGGTCCTTCTCCCCTGGACTCACTCCGCCCGCAGGCTTGATCGCCACCGAGTGTTTCAGGCCAAAGCACAGGCGGCCAGGAGTGTCCTTGTGCGAGAAGGAAGGCGGAGCCGGGCAGATCCGAAGGCCAGGCTGCCTGGGGACCTCCCCGCCGAGCAGAGGTGGGCGCCAGGGGAGCGGACCCCGACCTCAGGCCTTTGGGCTGGAAGGGCCCACCCCCTCCCCCCCTGGTGCATCCAGCCTTCTGCCAGGACGACCCCTCTTTCCAGACGGGGAATGGACACCAACTCAAGACCCCCTCTTCCCGGCACGAGCTTCAGGGAGATCCAGAAAAAAGGGCCCAGGCCCCAGGAAAGAACTGTTCCCCCGAAGCCACCCCACGTGGGCCTGCGTGGGAGCAGACGAGATCCCCGAAGCTGAGACAACAGCAGCGAGCCTGCACCCCGGCGGCCACCGCCCCCGCCACCTGCACCGGAGCGGGCACGCCCCCTCGGAGAGCCAGCACGCCGAGGCCCGCGGGCCAGGCGTCCAATTCCACAAATACAGACGGAGCCGCGGCGTCCAAAGGCCAGACCCTGCCAACCTGTCACCCTGGGCGCGCGGATGAATTATGCTCACCCTCAGATGGAGGCGCCCCGGGGCTGCGTCCTGTCTGGGAGGCTCCCCAGCCCGCCCCGCTCCCTGCCATCCGGGCCCCCCTCCAGCGGGGCAGCCGGCCCCTCCCTGCCGCTGTCTCCTTTGGGCAGACCAGGTGTGCCGGGTGATGGATTGCCCGCCGGCCCCGAATCCTGGAGGCGGCGGCGGTGGCGGGCCGGGGCATCTGTCCCATCTCTGACAGACGGCAGGCACGTCAAAACTGGAAGCCAAGCTGTCTCGGGGGGACGTGCGTTTTATTTGTGCGGCAGTGGCTCCTCCTGCCCAACTTCTCCCCCTGACCACACCCGGGTTCCCATCACCCCAGCCCTCCAGCCCTCCCCCACGTCCCCTCACCTCTCCCTCTGCAATCTCAGGGCCCTGGACGCACTGGCACCTGGAGTTCCTTCCCAGGAGCCGCACACCTGAGCCCCAGAGCCAGGGGAAGGAGCAGAAGCAGGCTCCTCCCACGTTGAGAGACTCACCCCGTGATCAGAACTCGGAATCCGAAGGGGCAGCCGCCGTGTCTCCAGCGGCTCCCGCTCCTGCAGGCCCAGGGTTGCGGCCATTTAAAAGGAGACGCGGGATCTCATACAGTTAATCCACGTCTGATTACCAAGGAAGAAAGTGTGTGCTCTCTCTCTCGCTCGCTCGCTCTCTCTCTTTCTCGCGCTCTCTCTCATCTTACGAGGCTGCAATACGGCAGGAACCGCTCCATCTGATTTTTTTTTTTTTTTTAAGATAAGGTTTGCTAAAAGGTCATTGCATCTCCCGATCACCTTATGCAGCAACATTCAAACGTCCCCGGTCCGGGAATAAGACGATGCTATCGTGAACAATAAAGGCGGAAGGCCCTCGCTGCGCCCACGGGGGATTTAGGAAGAGGAGACATTTCATTATCAGGGGCAATCAGGAGATTTTTTAAGCGGCATCTCTCATCTCCTCCCCCCCTCCCTCTCCTCCCGCCCCCCGCAACTCCTCCACCCGCCTCCTTCCACATCAAGGTCTTTTTATCTTCCAATTTTGCATCTAAAGACGAGGTGAATACCATTAGCTCCATTCAACCTCAAGTGCAGTCAGATGGGCCTGTGATTTCCGCAAAGCGCTGGCTAAGGTCACATTAAAATGTATAAGAGCGTGGCGATGCCCGAGAAGGGGGCCGTCATCCACCCGCCTGGCAGAAGAGGGGTGTCGGTGGCCGCAGACTTGGGGGGAAGACAAAGAGATGCCAGGATTTCGGCCTTCTGTCAGCAAGCTTTTCCGGTTGCTTCCCACCGCTTCCTCCGCCCTGCAGATAGCTCGCAGCCTGCGAACACAGGCCTCCTGAAATAAAAAATAAAAATAAAAAAATAAAATATATTCAGCTGGTTCTCCTGCCCGTTCCTGTTTAACCCTTTCGGTCGAGTCGGCGCTGCCCCTGGCTTTTAGATTCCTGACGTGTGTGTTTCCTTGAGGGACAGAGTGTGGTCAGGGGGTACTTGCGGCTCGCCCCTCTTGGGGTCCTCGGTGGACAGGATGCCGTTGGAAAGGCGTGGCTGGGGGAGTCACACCTGCGTGGGTCAGGAGCCTGGTTGTGCCCCTCAGCAGCGATGCGACCCGCTGGACAGAGAGGCAGGCCGCCTCGGTGCTGTACAGCCCGGGTTCCGGGTTCGGGGCACGGAGAGGAAGCAGACAGGGGTAGTTCACAGTTCACCAGGGTTGGCCTGATCGAGGGGTGGGGTGCCCTGCAAACCCCGAAACAGCAAGGCAGCTGAGAGGCACGTTCTACCGGAGGAAACAGACAGGGTGCTGTACAGGGGGGTGCTGGGAGCATGGAGAGCAGCGGCAGGCCGGGTCATGGCGGAGGCCTTCTGAGGAAGTGAAAGCAAAGGTCCGAGCCGAGTGTCCGGACTAAGCCAGAAATCTAAGGGCAAACCAGGCACCCGCTCCCGGCAGTGAAAGGGGTTGTGTCCTGGGTCCCGGGTGTCTGTTATTTTGCCCTCCCAGCACTCATTCCTCCCCCCAGCCAGCCCCACCCCCCACATCCAAGGCATATTCTTTGGGGGTGGCCAGTCCGGGTGCCCTGACTCAGCCACCAGAGAAATGGATATGGGACCCAGGCTAGGCCGTCGGACCTCCACCTGGGTTGGACTCATCTGACTGATTCTGAGTCGCATCCTTTATGAATAGACCAGTCGACTGTGCTTCCCGAGTTCCATGAGTCATTCTAGTAAATTGTCACACCCGAGACAGGGTTCTGGGAAGCGCCGAACTTACAGCGGGCCAGGCAGACAGGGGGACCTCCCACTGGCAGCCAGTCCCCCAAGCCTTGCGCCTGTGTGGTCTGCGCTAGCTCCCGGAAGTGCGGTCGGCATTGAATTTTTTTGACACCCAGTTCCTGGGGAATTGCTATGGAAAACCCCCACATATTTAGTGTCATGTCTGTTTTCCCGGTAGGAAATAACCTTTCAGAGACAAGTTAAATGACCTTCTTAACAACCTTGAGTTTTGCCATGGATCGCTCCATTATTTAGTCTTTCTCTCTCCATAGACAGTATATTTAGGTCTTAGGTCTTCTTTAATATCCTCAGAAGTGCTTTATCGTTTTCAGTCTCACCTTTGTTAAAGTCGGTGCTGAATATTTTATATTTCCAATTATTCTTGTTAGTACATAGAAACACAGTAAATTTTTATATATTGACCTTATAATAAGTAACCTTGCAAAATTACTCACTTCGTAGCATTTTCGCAGGTTCACTTGTCATCTTTAAGTAAATATGGTTTTATTTTTGCTTGTTTCCAAAATTTACTTCTTTTTATCGCACTGGCTAGAACCTGTAGCTAGTAAAAAGAAGTGGTAAGAATGTTCAGACTTGCCTTTGCCTGATCTTAGAGGAGAAGCAGTTAGTCTTTTACCATTAAATATGGTGTTAGCTATATGTTTTGATAGATGCTCTTTATCATGTTGAGAAATCTTCCTTCGATTCCAAGTTTTCTGATGATTTTAATCACCTATGCATGTCAACTATTGTCAAATGATTTCTATACATCCATGGAATAACGATATGACTTTCCTAGTTTTTTCTAGTAAGATTGTGAATTATACTGATTGTTTTTTAAATGGCAAACCCAACTTGCATATTAATGGTAGCCAGTTAATATGTTTGGATTTGATTTAAGAATATGTTAAGAATTTTCCCCTCAATATTCATGAGGTAAATCAGTCTCTGCTTTTTTTTATTTTGTCTTTGTATCATGGCAACACAACATTAGTTAAGTAACCTTACCTTAGATTCAAGATGGCGGCCAGCAGGACGGCAGTGAGGGAGAGAGTAGGAGGGAGGAGGGGAGTGTGTGGACATGTGTAAGTTGTATGTGTGTGCGAGTGAGGGACAGTTAGTTCCTACAGAACTTTCGGGGACTGGTAGACCAGGCTCTCTTAGATGGGGAGCCCCTACTGTCTCTGCAAGCACTCCTGGGCAGTCAGCGCTGGCACAGAAACCATGCCATCTCCACACCATGACTAGGAGCTCAGCCTAACCACCACCCAGACTGGCCTCAGATACCACCTGGGACCCGAGAGCCACTCTGGCCAAAGACCAGTCACCGCAGCTGCAGACACATGGACACTGGAATCCAGCCTCACTGGCTGCAGGCTCCTGTGAGTTCTGGAGCACACTCCCCTCCCCCGCCAGCTCAACACTTTGGTCCCAGGCTCCTCGCCTGCCAGGGACTGGGCTCTCCCATGACTCAGGATACATGACCCTCCCACTGAGCCCTCCGCTTCATCCACAGGCCCTGCGGAACTTGGTGCCTGGACCCCTTGGTGATAGGAAAAAAATGGGGAGACAAAGAAACAACACCCAAAGGAAAGAAAGGGCAGACTCACCAGAGAAGCAACTAAATGAAAAAATGGCATGCAATATGTTGGGAAAAAAATTCAGAGTAAATGGTCACACAGTTCATAAAATGGATGGATGAGATCATAAACTTATGTGAGAATCAAGAGGAAATCAAAAATTATATAGCTGCAATAAAAAACACAATGGAAGATATCAAAAATAGACTTGAAATGGAGGACCAAATCAGTGACTTAGGAGATAGGGCAGAGAAACACGCCCAATATGAACAGCAATTAGAGAGAAAAAATTTAAAAGCAGAAAGAGAGCCTGAGGGAGCTTTGGGACAACATTAAATGAAGCAACATACTTATAATAGGGGTGCCAGAAGGAGAGGAAGAGGAGCAAGGATTGAAGAAATAATAACAGAAAAGTTTTCTGATTTGGGGAAGAAAAAACCATACAAGCACAGAAAGTCCCCAATAAGATGAAGCCCAAAAGGCCCACATCAAGACATGTTGTAATTACAATGGCAAATGTTAACAACAGAGTGAGAATCTTAAAAGCTTCAAGAGATAGACAGTTACCTACAAAGGATCTCCCATTAGATTATCAAGTAATTTCTCAACAGCAACACATCAGGCTAGAATAGAATGAAATGAAGTATACAAATAAATGTAAATGGTGTAAATGCTCCAATCAAAAGATATAGAGTGGCTGCCGAAGCCGGTTTGGCTCAGTGGATGGAGCGTCAGCCTGCGGACTGAGGGGTCCCAAGTTCGATTCTGGTCAGGGGCATGTATCCTGGTTGTGGGCACATCCCCAGTGGGGGGCATGCAGGAGGCAGCTGATGTCTCTCTCTCATCGATGTTTCTAACTTTCTATCCCTCTCCCTTCCTCTCTGTGAAGAGTCAATAAAATATTTTTTTAAAAGATATAGAGTGGCTGAATAGATAAGAAAACATGACTCATATATATGCTGTTGACAAGAGTCCCACCTCAGAACAAGCGGCTTATACAGACTGAAAGTGAAAGGATGGAAAAATATTTTTCAGGCAAATGGAAATGAAGAAAAAAAAAAAGTTGGGGTAGCAATACTTACATCTGAGAAAATATACCTCAAAGTGAAGGCCTTAACAACAGATAAGGAAGGTCACTTCATAACACTAAAGGCATTGATACAACAAGAGGATATAACTCTAGTAAAGATATATGCACCCAATGCAGGAGCACCCAAATACACACACACACACACACACACACGCACCAAAAAATAAACAAAACAAAAAACAACTTCTGAAATAAATCAAGGGAGAGATCAACAGCAATACAATCATAGTAGGGAATTTTAATACCCCATTGACATCACTGGATAAATCCTCTAGACAAAAAAATCAGAAAAGAAACAGCAATTCTAAATGATTCACTATATTAGATGGACTTAATCGACATCTTCAAAACATTTCACCCCAACCCTACAAAATATACATTCTTCTCAAGTGCACATGGGACATTTTCAAAGATAGACCACATATTGGGACACAGGCAAAGTCTCTTCAAATTCAAGAAGATCAAAATCATATCAAGCATCTTCTCAGATCACAATGGCATAATATTAGGAATAAACTACAATAAAAACAATTAAAAAAACTCAAACACTTGGGGACTAAATAGCATGTTGTTAAACAATGATTGGGTTACCAAAGAGATCAAAGAAGAAATAAAAACATCCAAGAAACAAATGACAATGAAAACATGACAATTCAAAATCTATGGACACAGTGAAAGCAATCCTGAGAGGGGAAGTACATAGCATTACAGGCATAAACAAACAAACAAAAAACAAACAAACAAATAAATGAAAGGAAAAACTGGTAATAAATTATCTAACTCTACAACTTAAAGAATTAGAGAGAGCACAACAAGAAAAGCCCAGAGTGAGCAGAAGGAAGGAAATAATAAAGATCAGAGTAGAAATAAATGACATTAAAAAAAAAATCAATGAGCCAAGACTGGTTTGGCTCAGTGGACAGAGCGTAGGCTTGCGGACTGAAAGGCCCAGGTTCGATTCCGGTCAGGGGCATGTACTTGCTTGCAGGCACATCTCCATAGTGGGGCGTGCAGAAGGCAACTGATCAATGTCTCTCTCATCAATGTTTCTGACTTTCTATCTCTCTCCATTTCTCTCTTTAAAAAAATCAATTAAAAAAATATTTAAAAAAAAATCAATGAAACCAAGAGCTGGTTCTTTGAAAACATAAACAAGATTGATGAACCTGTAGCCAGACTCACCAAGAAGCAAAGAGAGAGGACTCAAATAAACAAAACCAGAAATGAAAAAGGCAAAATAACAACAGACTGCACAGAAATACAAAGGATTGTAAAAAAAAAAAAAATACTATGAGAAACTCTATTCCAATAAACTGGTCAACCTAGAAGAAATGGACATATTCCTATAAAAACACAAGCTTCCAAAACTCAATCAGGGAAAATTTAAAAATCTGAATAGGCCAATAACTATGGAGGAAATTGAAGCAGTAATCAAAAAACTTCCAGCAAACAAAAGTCCAGGGCCAGACGGCTTCACAGGGGAATTTTACCAAACATTCAAAGAATTAAGCCCTATCCTCCTGAGACTTTTCCAAAAAATTCAAGAGGAAGGAATACTTCCAAGCTCTTTCTATGAAGCCAGTATTACCCTAATCCCAAAACCAAATAAAGACACTACAAAGAAAGAATTAAAAGCAAATATCTTTGATGAACATAGATACTAAAATCCTCAACAAAATCCTAGCAAATCGGATCCAGCAATAAATTAGAAAGATCACACACCATGACCAAGTGTGATTTATTCCAGGAATGCAAGGATGGTACAACATCGTCAAATCCATAAACATGATATATCACATAAACAAACTGAGAGATAAAAATCACATAATTATATCAATTGATTGCAGAAAAAGCATTTGACAAAATCCAACACTCTTTCTTGATAAAAACTCTCACCAAAGAGGGAATAGATGGATCATACCTCAACAAATAAAAGCCCTATATGACAAACCTACAGCAAACAGCATACTCCATGGACAAAAACTAAACCCATTTCCCCTAATAACAGGAACAAGATGGAATGACCATTCTCACCACTCAGCATAGTACTAGAAGTGCTAGGCATAGTGATTGGACAAGTAGAAAAAATAAAAGGCATCCAAATTGGAAAAGAAGAAGCAAAACTGTCATTATTCACAATTGACATGATATTTTACATAGAAAAAGACTCTATCAAGAAAACTACTAGATTTGGTAAATGAATTCAGCAATGTAGCAGAATATAAAACTAATACCCTGAAATCTATGGCTTTTTTATATACCAATAATGAACTCATAGAGCAATAAATAAAAACAAAATCCCATTTATCATTGCTACAAAAATAATTAAGATACCTAGGAATAAATTTAACCAAGGAGGGATAATATCTGTACTAAGAAAACTATGGGACATAGAGAAAAGAGATAGAGAAAGACATAAACAAATGGAAGAATATACCATGTTCATGGATTGGTAGAATCAACATCATTAAAATGTCAATACTACCCAAAACAATCTATAGATTTAATACAATCCCCATTAAAATACCAATAGCATAGTTCACAGACATAGAACAAACTCCAAAAATTTATATGGAATAAAAAAAAGACTCTGATAGCCACAGCAATCTTGAGAAAGAAGAACAAAACTGGAGGGATCACAATACCAGATATCAAGCTGTATTACCAAACACTCGTTCTCAAACCTGCCTGGTACTGGCACAAGAACAGATATAGAGACCAATGGAATAGAACAATAGAGAACACAGAAATCAACCCCAGCTATTATGCTCAACTCATATTTGACAAAGGAGGCAAGAGCATACAATGAAGTCAAGACAGTCTCTTCAATACTAGTAAGTGGTTTTGGAAACATTGGACAGATACACGCAAAAGAATGAAACTATGCCACCAACTTACACCATTCATAACAATAAACTCAAAATGGATAAAGGACTTAAATGTAAGATGAGAAACCATAATAATCTTAGAAGAATTCATAGGCAGAAAAATATCAAACACATGCCGTAGCAATATCTTTAATATAACTTCTAGGGCAGCGATCAGCAAACTGCAGCTCTCAAGCCACACCTCGGTTTGCCGCTCTGTTGACTAATGAGTTTGCCGATCACTGGACTAGACTAAATGTTACCGTGTAGTTGGAAGCAGTGAAGATTAGGTAATTGTGGCATATTGTGTGCAAAGAGGTAAAGGGTAGTATATGACTGGTTGGCAAACTCATTAGTCAACAGAGCTGCAAACCATGGCTTGTGAGCCATATGTGCTCTGAGCAGCGATTTGCTGACCACTATCCTAGGGCAATGGAAACTACGGAGAAAATAAGCAAATGGGATTACAACCAAATGAAAAGCTTCTGCACAGCGAAAGAAACCATCAACAAAACAACAAGAAAGCCCACTGCATGGGAGAACATATTTGCCAATTTAATATCCAATAAGGGCCTAATCTCCAAAATGTTTAGGGAACTTATACAACTTAACAAAAAGAAGATAAACAATCCAATCAAAAAATTGGCAAATGATCTGAATAGACACTTTTCAATAGTGGACATACAGAAGGCCAAGAGACATATGAAAACATGCTCATAGTCCCTAATCATCTGAGACATGCAGATCAAAATAACGAGGTACCACCTCACACCTGTCAGAATGGCTATCATCAACAAATCATTAAACAAGTGTTGGCGAGGATGCGGAGAAAAAGGGACCCTTGTGCCCTGCTGGTGGGAATGCAGACTGGTGCAGCCACTGTGGAGAAAGGTATGGAGTTTCCTCAAAAAAACTAAAAATGGATCTCCCATTGGACCCTGTAATCCCAACTCTTAGGAATATATCTCAAGAAATCAGAAACACCCATCATAAAGGACATATGCACCCTATGTGTTCATAGCAGCACAGTTTACCATAGCTAAGATTTGGAAACAGCCTAAGTGCCTATCAGCGGGTGAGCGGATTAAAAAACTGTGGTACATCCACACAATGGAACACTACACTGCGGTAAAAAAGAAAGAACTCTTACTAGTACCTTTCCCAACAGCATGGATGAACATGGACAACATTGTGATAAACAAAATAAGCCAGTCAGAGAAAGATAAATACCACATGATCTCACTCATCTGTGGAATATAATGATCAACATAAACTGATGCACAAAAGCAGATATAGAGACAGAGAAGCATCGAACAGACCATCAAACCTCGGAGGGAAGATAGGGGAGGGAGGGGGTAAAGGAGAGAGATCAACCAAAGGACTTGTATGCATGCATCTGAGCATAACCAATGGACACAGGCACTAGGGGATGAGGGAATACACTGAGGGTAGCCGGGGAGAGGTGAATAGGGGGAAAAGGAGACACATGTAATACTATATATAATACTTTAAACAATAAAGAATTAAAAAAAAAAGAAATGTCACCTTTCCTCTTCTTTGTGAAATAGTTAACATAATATTGGTATTATTATTTCCTCATTAGATGTTTGCTAGAATTCACCAGTTAAACTATCTGGGCATGAAGGTCTTTAATTCAATTTAATTCAATTTAATTAACAATCATTAAAGTATTAATTGTTAATTTAATTTTTATAGATATGGGATTGTTGATATTACCTACTTTTCTTGTGTCTATTTTGATAAGTTGTGCCTTTCAAGGAATTTGTCCATTCGAAGTTGTTGAAATGAGTGGCATAAAGATTTTCATGAGAAGTCCTTAGCATCCTTAGAATGTCTGCAGAATCATACATAATATCCTCCATTTTATTGCTAATATTCATAAACTCTCAGAGATTCCCTTTATGATCTCTCAATGCAGAGATTTACTAAACTACAAAACATTTTGAGGAATCATCTTTGGGTTTCATTAATTTCTCTGCTGTTTTCCTATTTGCAATTTTATTAATTGCTGTTTTTACCTTTTTTATGTCCCTATTTCTATTTATTTTGAATTTTACTTGCTCTTCATTTTTTAATTTTTTAAAGATGGAACCTTAGATTATTTTTTAAACATTTCCTCTTTCCTAAAACAAGCATTTCAAGTTAAATGTTTCCCTCTAAAAACATGAACATTACAAATGTTGACTTTTTTTGTTAGTTTCCATGTAAAATGTTGTCTAATTTCCTTTATGATTCTTCTTTGACTTATGGGTTATTTAAAAGTGTCTTGTTTAACTTCCAAATGTTTTGAGATTTTCCAGATTTATTTTTGTAATTTTATTCTCATTTAGTTTCATTGTGGTTGGAGAATATACTCTGTTGATTGCAATCTCTTAGACTTATTGAGAGTTATTTTATGTCCCAGCATATGGGTTATCATAATGAATGACTCACTTAAAGAGAATGTACTTTCCTTTCTCCAGTTGTGTGGAGTGGTCTATAGATGTCAATTAGGTCAAATACGTAGGTTGATGGTGTTATTCAAGCTTTATTTAGCTCTCCGGAAGCGTGTTGAAACCCTTCCACTGATGTTACAGATTTATCTCCGTCTCATTTCAATCCGCTCCCATTTTTTCCTTCATGCATTTGGGAGTTCTGCCGTTAGGTCCATTCACGTTTAGAACTGCTGTATCTTTTTGATGAATCGGTCATTTTATAATGCGCAAATGTCCCTCCTTACCTTTGGTAATGTCCCTTTTCTGATAATGACATAGCGCTTCCAGCTTTCTTGGTGTGGAGCTTTTATTGCAATGCCTTTTACATCTTTTGACTTCTTCCTATATAGTATTTCTTTGTGCTTCACGTGCACTTCTTGTACACAGCATATGGCTGGATGCTCTTTGTTAAGCCACTGTAAGATATCTGCCTATTAAGTGGAGTATTAAACCATTTACAATTAACATGATTAGTGATGTGGTTGGATTTGAATCACTATCCTGCTAGTTCTTCCTTATTTGTCCCATCTGTTCTTGTTCCTCTTCTTCCATTTTCATGCCTTTTGGGGGTTTATTGGGTGCTTTTAGTGTTCACTTTTATCAGCTCAATAGGTTTATTTTGCTATCCATCTTTCATGTATCTTTATTGGTTTTTCTAGAGCTTACCACATGTGTATTTAACCTATCGCTATCTACATAAAAGTTAAGGAAATGCTGAGAAACTGTTCCAGTCTTAACAAAATTAAAGAGACATAACAATTAACTACGACTCCTGATCTTGGATTCTTTTGCTAATAGGACATTATTGGGACAATTGGCAAAATTGAGTGTTTTCAATTTTGGATGGATGGTAGTCATGTATCAAAAATTATTTTCTGATTCTGATCATTGTATTGTGGTTCTATAATTGTATTTGGGTTATATATATATATATATATATATATATATATATATATATATAAAACCATGTCCTTCTTTTCTTTAGGAAATACACATGAAAATATTCAGTGAAGGGACATAATGTTAGCCACCTTTTCTCAAATAGTTCAGGGGTCGGTTTTCACACTATCTTGCAACTTTTCTGTAAGTTTGAAATTATTTCAAATTTTTAAAAATTCAATACTATATCCCTGGGAGAATTGCAATCATCAAACATGCAATGGTAATCCTCATCACACTCATAATCAATTCTACAGTTTCAATCAATGCAAAACTGAAGAATTCAGAGAGCACACTGGGTTTAGGCAAAAGTCATCAAGCATTGACTGTTGCTGGTTTCCTCACAGAAGATTCTGGAGGATTCTTTCTGTAGCTGTTTAAACCTCAAATTAACTCGTTTATTTTCAGACTCTTTGATTTCCTAATAAATGCACACGAGATTCTATTAATTTTCCTTTAAAGACAAATTGATCTGCATCTCCCAAGCTATGATATATGATTTTATTATAATTCATTTATACATGTTTTACAATTTTTCTTATGATTTCTCTTTAACTTGTGGATTGTTTAGAAGTTAGGTTTTATAGTCAATGTTTTCTTTTTTTAATATATTTTTATTGATTTTTTTACAGAGAGGAAGGGAGAGAGATAGAGAATTAAAAACATCGATAAAAGAGAAAAATCAATCAACTGCCTCCTGCACACCTCCTACTGGGGATGTGCCCGCAACCAAGGTACATGCCCTTGACTGGAATAGAACCTGGGACCTGTCAGTCCACAGGCCAATGCTCTATCCACTGAGCCAGACTAGTTAGGACAGTGGTTGGCAAACTCATTAGTCAACAGAGCCAAATATCAACAGTACAACGATAGAAATTTCTTTTGAGAGCTGAAAACTGACTTCTGAGCATGGGTCATGAAGTTTCAATCACACTATATGTGCACACCCACACATGGTATTTTGTGGAAGAGCCACACTCAAGGGGCCAAAGAGCCGCATGTGCCTCATGAGCCAGTTTGCCAACCACTGGGTTAGGGGTATAGCCAATGTTTTCAAATGCATGGGAAATAATTTTCTTTTTATTTTATCTCATTTTGGTCAGAAGATGTGCTTTGCATAATGGCCATTATTGAAACGTGTGTTGACTTCCTTAATGACTAATACATTATCCTTTTCAGTTATTATTTAATAATAGAGGCCCAAAGATTCGTGCAGGAACAGGTCTTCCTTCCTCTGGCTGCCGGCCCCGCCCTCGCTCCAGCCAGGATCTGTCTTTCTGCCTTCCCACACTGCCCAGAGGCCCGGAGCAGCTGGGGCAGCACAGAATGCCTGCGTCATGGGCAACCATGCAAGTGTCCCGCCCCACCTTCGGTTTGGCGCCTGTGTGTGCAAATTAATTCATCATTTTGTTGGGTTAATTTGCATAGTTGTTCCTGATGGGCTGGTGGGCATCACGAAGGTACAGTCAATTTGCATCTTACTCTTTAATAGGTGTAGATGTGCTTGAAAATAATGTATGTTCTCTGAAGAGCAAGTTTCTATATATTTCCTGCCAGATACCACTTGTTTTTCTATGTATTTATTTATTCTTCATTTGCCTAATGAATCCTTTGCTGGAAGATGGATATTAAACCCTCTATCACGCTCACAAGTCCTCTAACAATTACTCTCTGTTGTCTTGACAGTTGTTGGTCTTTATAGTTTCAGGCTGTGTAAGTTAGGTATATATACATCAATGATTATAGAAAAGGAAAGAAAGAAAGAAAAGAAAGAAAGAAAGAAAGAAAGAAAGAAAGAAAGAAAGAAAGAAAGAAAGAGAAAGAGAGAGAGAGGGGGAAGGAAGGAAGGAAGGAAGGAAGGAAGGAAGGAAGGAAGGAAGGAAGGAAAGAAAAGCAACAATTATGTCACCTTGATGGGTAATTCTTTCTATCAATATGAAATAGCCCTCCTACTTAAAATGCTATCTATAAAGCTATTCATATTAAATTCTATTTTGTGTGTTATTACAAACATTATACTGGCTTTCTTTGGTTGGTAAGTGTCTAGCATATCTTCCCTATATTACTTAATTTTTTAAGTGTGTCTATTATCATTATCATATACTTTTATTATTTAAATCTAACCTGGAGTCTCTGTATTTTAACTGTGAGTTTAACCTATTTACATTTATTGTGGTTAGTAATATATGTGGACTTTTTTCTATCTTCTTGCTTCCTTTCTACCTCTTGTTTTTCTCCTTTTGTTTCTGTTGCATTGATTGAGCTTTTTCTATTTCTTTTATTTTCCACTACTGGTTCAGAAGAAATGCATTCTATCACTCTAGTGTTTATCCTTAAATTTTAATATTGTTTACTTTGCATCGCCCTCCTTTCTTCAGGAATGTTTTTTCTTGTTTAAGCAATATGTTTGATAATTGTGTTAGGGAGCATCTGCATGTAGATTCTATTCTATCTTATGATTATCTAAAAATATCTTGTCTTGCCTTGACCGATTTGGCTCAGTGGATAGAGTGTCAGCCTGCAGACTGAAAGGTCCCAGGTTTCATTCTGGTCAAGGGCATGTAACTTGGTTGCAAGCACATCCCCAGTGGGAGGTGTGCAGGAGGCAGCTGATCAATGTTTCTCTCTCATCGATTTCAGACTCTATCCCTCTCCCTTCCTCTCTAAAAAAAATCAATAAAATATATTTTTTAAAATATATCTTGTCTTCCTCATCCTTAGATTATACTTTGGTTGGGTATAGAATTATAGATACACAATTAATTTCTCTCAATTTCAAAAATATTATTCTGTTTCTTTCTGGTATATGTTGTTGCTCCTGAGCATTGGTGTTCTGTTGAAGGTAATCCATGTTTTACTTTCTGGTGGCCTTTAGATATTCTCTCTCCCTGATGTTTTCTACAGGCTGTTCTAAAGTCTCTAAGTGTGCAGCTTAATGGGGGTTTCTGTACCTCTGAACATTTCCTAACTATTATTGTTTTAATCCTCTCTCTCTCTCTCTCTCTCCCCTTCTATTTCAATAATTTATATCCTATCGATTTACATTGAGGTTCCTCATTCTATATTCCATATCTCTTTATTTCCCTTACCATTGCCATTTCTCTCATACTTGCCATCTCTTCGCATTTTCCATTCTGTTAGTCATATGCTGAAATGCTTCGTTCTGCCTTCAGTTGTTTTAAGTTTTCTTTTATATTTTCAATGCCAAGGGTGGGTGTTTGTAGACTCAGTGTAGTCCCTGGCCTCGTATCCAGTGCCTCCTCCCATGCCCACCACCAGCAAGTGGGTATCAACTCGCTTTGGGGACACCAGCCCTCCTTCCAGGATTCGTACCTTCAAGCATCACCTCGGAGTGCAGGGAGGGAAGTGGGAGGAGAGGGGGCATCCCTGCCACAGCCGCAGCTTCGGTGAAGGGCGGCCCGGCCGGCTGCTTCGCGGTGAGACTGGATTTGTTCCTCCACGTGGTCTCCTTGAGTCCTCTTGGCTTTGGCGCACCCCCTGGCTGTCCCTAAGGCGAAGTCCCTGCTGCAGCGGGTAGGAGGAATTCCAGTCCCAGGTGCAGGGGGGCCACTTCCCTGGGTGGACACAGCGCTGCTCAGCTGGTTAGGTGCTGCCCTGGGCCCCGAAGGGTCCCCCGGTTTGATGCTCAGTCAGGGCACCTGCCCCGGTGGCGGGATGGATCCCCCACAGGAATGTGGCAGGAGGCCGCTGATCCATGTTACACTCTCACATCGGTGTTCCTCTCTCTCTCCCACTCCTTTCTCTCTCTTCCTAAAAATCAATTTTTAAAAAAACGACAAAATATGCCGAAACTGGTTTGGCTCAATAAATAGAGCGTCGATCTGCGGACTGAAACGTCCCAGGTTCGATTCGGGTCAAGGGCATGTACCTTGGTTGCGGGCACATCCCTCGTTGGGGGCGTGCAGGAGGCGGCTGATTGATGTCTCTCTCTCATCGATGTTTCTGACTTTCTATCCCTCTCCTTTCCTCTCTGTAAAAAATCAATAAAATATATTTTAAAAATAAAAATAAAAAAATAAATCCGGGGAAGAGAAGGCTAGAGCTGCAGAAGAACGGGGTTCGAGTCCTCGTCTCACCCTGCCGGCATTGGTCGGTCTCCCTACAGGTGCACCTCTTCTTCCTTCCACGTGGGAGAGAGAGTTGTCCGTGGAGGCCTCGCCAGAGTCCGAGGGTCCCCCCGCCATAGCGAACCGGAATGCTAGCACCCGCCTCCCGTGCCTGGAGGACACGAAGCTGCCATCTGGAGGGAGGGAGCCGGCCGGGGCGCCGGGCCAGGAGCGGCGTGGCGTGGCGCGGCGCGGAGCCAGCGCGCCATGTGTGCGAGCGCCTTCTCCTTCACGCGGGAGCGGGTATTTAGAAAACAGCGCGGGCCCGAGCGCGCCATCTGCGGCCAGGCTCCCGGCCCCCCGCACCATATTGCGGAGGCGCGGGCCGAGGGAAACAGCGTGCGTGCCGCACCGTGTTTGTTTGGTTTGGGGCTTTTGTTGTTTTTTGTTTGTGGGGGATTTTTTTTTCTTTTTTCTTTTTTTTTTTCCTTAGCAAATTCAAATGCGGCTGCCTCGCTCCTCCGCAAAGCGGGCTGCGTGGCCCCACAAGCCGGAGGCGCTGGAGGGAGAGGGGTGGGGGCCGCCCCGGGTTTGGGCCCGGCAGCTCTGGGAGGGTGGGGACTGGTGGCCCCCGGCGCAGACGGGCACCGGTGACAGGGGTGGCATCTACGTGTGGAGGGTCAGCTCTGCGTGCACATGTGATGCCTTGAACCTGCACCGCGGTCTTGAGGGCCACCTGCTATTTCTGTTCCCTTCCAAGGACATGGGAACCGACCGGTGACGTCATGGTGAGAGGCCCAGAGAGGTGGAGTCACCCGCCCAGGGCCACACAGCCAGCAGAAGACCAATCCCAAGCAGAGCTCTTTCCAGGCCCTTCTGGGAACGGCCACACCTCCCGGGTCCCTGTCTCCCACGCGGTCCTGCTGCATTGCCTCTGCGCACGGATTGCATCGGAAGTCACCTTCCTGATGGACTGTGTGCAGGCCCCATCCCCCAACCCCCGGTGCCCCGTGCGTACAGGCTCGTGGTGCGTTCTTCCCCGGGGCATCCCAGCGGCGGGGGTGCAGGCCCAGGCCGCCCCACCCCAGGCATCAGCTTTCTCATCCTTCCTGCAGCGCTATCCCCACCTCCATGACAGTCACATGACGATCAGTCCCTGCTGAGTGAGGGCTCTCGGTGCATGGGGAGCGGGACTGGGGGGGAGGGGATGGGGAGCGGGACTGGCCTCTGGCCTCACCTCAGGCCCGCATGTGGACGCTCCTGGCACCTGAGCCTCTGCCTTCCAGCATCCTGCGTGCCCGCCGGCCCCGCCTCAGCGTGAGGGCCCGGCGCGTCGGCCTTCTCCTCTGCCACCTGCCGCAGAAGAGATGCTCCAGAAACTCTCCCTGCGTGATACACAGAGAGTCCTGCTCTCAGCCTCAGTCTCCCCATCTGCCACGTGCTCCACAGGCGTCCAGTGTCCAGCACCCTTTGACCAGCTCCTGCAGCCCCCGAGGGTCCTGAGCCAGCCTGGGAGCGGGCCCCGGGCAGAGGCCGCGAGAAAGCGCTTTCTGCCAGTCCATAGCGCAGGCCCTGGGGGGTGCCTCCCCGCTTTCCCCGGGCAGGTCCAGGCCTCAGGGCTCCACAGTGGGCAGCCACTCTCCAGCGGGGCCGGCCCATCCAGGCTCATTCCCTCCCCCATTACCGCCGAGGCTGCAGGAGAAGCCGGTGGCAGCGGCAGGCAGGCCCTGCACCAGAGCACAGGCAAGACGCCGTGCAAGGAACCGAGAGGGAGCACCCGTCCCACCGTCACTGCGCTCTCCTGCAGCCTGGGCCCCTTCTCAGGCTGCTTTCTCGCTCCCGTTTTGTTTTTTAAAGAAGAAGGAGGAGGAAAAAAAATAAAAGTGCTCTTTGGGAAGTGAAGCAAAATAAGAATGCCAAGAATTAAAAATGCAAATTCATCCAAGATGTTTTCTGCCCAAGGCGGCGACGGCCACATGGCTCGGTAACATTTTAAATGTTAAGAAATGGGTGATTTTCAGTAAAAAATGGGATTTGCCAGCGCCTGTGTTTGAACGAGTCTCCGAGAGCACTCGGGCGCCCAGCCAATACTCGCGAACAGCGAGTCCCCCCGCCCCGAGGGCCGGGCGCAACTAAAACAAGGAGAAAACACACGCTTTCCGGCTGGCCCTCGGACCCTGGACTGGGAGGGCGGCGGGCTGGGGTCCTGCTCAGCATTTCTCCCCTGCCTTCAGTGGTCCCATCTGCACAATGGCCGTCATACAATCCTCCTCCGGAAACACCTCCAAGACCAAGAGCACACCTGCCCCAGCAAGGAACCGACAGGTCTGCGCCAGCCACGAAGACAAGAGGAGAAAAGGTTCCAGAGAGGGAAGACGCTGACGCCACCCTGCCATGCGACCAGTCAGCAGCTGTGCGTCGCTACAGGGATGCCCAGGACCAAACCAGAGAGGGTGGGACCGGCATGGTTACCTTGTGTCCATCATCCAGATCCCATGGCTGACGTGTGCACCTGAGGAACTGTTGACATTGATACCGGGACTCAGAACTGCTGGACATTGAAATGGGAACTCAAACGTTTTTTTGTTCTTAGAGGTTTATTTCTAGTCGTCAGAGGCAAGATGTTTTAAAGAAAAGAATCTGGAGGGGTGGGGGGG
>PVJN01019783.1:5503-37004 GCA_004026805.1 Lasiurus borealis
TTTTTTTTTTTAATATATTTTATTGATTTTTTACAGAGAGGAAGGGAGACATCGATCAGCCGCCTCCTGCACACTCCCCACTGGGGATGTGCCTGCAACCAGGACACATGCCCTTGACCGGAATCGAACCCGGGACCTCCCAGTCCACAGGCTGACGCTCTATCCACTGAGCCAAACCAGTTTTGGCTCCAGCAGTCCTCTTGAATTTTTTTTTTTTTTTTTTTTGGCCAAAATGTCTTTAAAACCCTCCTGGTTGAGTGTTCATTCTTACAAATTGCAGAGGGAGTCTGTGCCTGGGTGCGGGGGTGTCTGTGTGACCTTCGGGACCCCTTTCAGGCTGTGGCTGCCACCGGAATGCCATGGCTACTTAAGATAATCTCTGCTGTCTCTTGCTGAGAAACTCGCTGTGGTCTCTCTCTTTAGTGGGAGAACCCTGTGAGAGGGGAGAGAGCACGGCTCTCTGCAGCCAGGGGCTCTGTCCCTGCAGGTCACAGGGAGAGCGGAGCAGCCCAGGCTCAAATAGTGAGCAACCTGCGCACAACCGCGCATGGCCAGCCTGACATCCTGCAACCTCCTTCCCTCCCCCACCAACCCCCCCTCCAACCTCCTGGTGTGACTGAGGAACCATGTCCTCTTCTGCAGCCTGGAGATGATCCAATGTCAGCTTAAGTGTTTCCCACTCCACTCCCGGTCCCCCCTCCTTCCCCCCTCCACACCACCAATCATGGGGCAGTATGGGGAGGACTCCTCCGTGATGGTTAATTTTGGGTCAACTTGGCTGGGCTCTAGCACCCAGTGGTTTAATCAGACGCTTATCCGGGTGTGGCTGTGAGGGACTTTGCGGTGCGGTAACCGTCCACAGCCAGTTGGTGTAAGTACGGATTACCCTCCGCAGTGTGGGGGCCTCCCCCCATCAGGAGGAGGTCTTCAGAGCAAAAGCTGAGGTTTCTTCCCAAAGCAGGAGAAACGCCTCCTCAAGATGCAGGATTAACTCAGCCCGAGTTTCCAGCTCGTCAGCTGGCCCGGCAGGCCTCAGACTTGGCAGACCCAGCGTCCTGGGAGCCAGCTTCTTCCAGCTAAAATAAAGACATCTCCCGGTGTATCTACAGCCAACGAGCTGTGTTCCGGGAGAACCCTGACGGAGGATCCATCTGTCACCCTCAGTCCCCGAGATCAGGTCCCTGGGGAGGTCTCTCACAGCCCATCTCCTGAGCACCTACTGACACGTATGCATGCAGGCCCCCGTATTCCGTGCCCTCCTGCCCTCCTGCCCCTCTCCCCGTGTTCCCCAGCTCAGCCCTCTTCTGCAGATCGAACCCCCGAGTTTTCCTGCTTCTCCACACTCAGGACCCTAGGAGGACAGAAGGACCCAGATGGGAGTGGAATCGCAGAAGAGCGAAGTCGGTGGTGGGTTGAGGGGCTGGAAGCCAGCGGTGGGCCAGGAACAGATCGGCCTGGCTGGTCAGGATGCAGGCAGCAGCCGGGACAACGGGGTCTGTCTGCTCTCATTGTTCCTGGGCCGGGGCCAGAGAGACTGCGCCAACATTTTCACAGCCCTCAGGCATGGTTTTCCTGGTAAAAATCTGGATCACCGCCCACAGCACCACGGAGGCGGCTACTTCCTGCTAGCTATGTAAATAGGAGGGGAATCTAGGACCTTGTATACGTCAGGATTCTTGGTTCCAAGGAACCATGACCATCTCTGGTCATCTTAAGCGCTGAAGAAGGGACTTACTGGAAGGCAGTGAGGGCTCACAGAACGGACACGAGGCGGGAGAACAGGCCTGAACAAAGGACAGAGCCACGGGAGTGCGGGAACCCCAGCCAAGGGCATGCTGCAGGTACAGTTCGATCCAGGGCCCTCTCATCAGCCTGACTTTGACCTGCCCGGGTCCTCTCACCACTCACTCAAGCGGCAGCCCTGGGAACGCGTAGCTGATTGGAAGACTTATGTTTCCTATGTGCCTGTCCACTGTCCAGGCAGGAGGAGACGCTGGGAAAGAATGTTGCTTCACTAGGCTTTTGCAGTGATGGTGGCCATGGGAAGAAGTGGGTACTAGTGTTGCCCTCCCTCACAAGGGGGAATGCCCCCCACGAGGGAAACCAGGGTTCAAAGGTGGGTTAGATACTAAACAGATTGATTACAAGTAATTGATTACAGCCAAACCTAAATCCCTTGGAGCTACTGACCTAAGCCAGCGGTTGGCAAACTGCGAGCCACATGCGGCCACATGTGGTTTGCCGCTCTGTTGACTAATGAGTTTGCCGGCCACTGACCTAAGCCAATAACGGTTAGATGGTATTGCTTAAAAAGGAGCAAGGTAGAGTGGATAGAACTGAGGGTTCGAACAGGCAGGGTTTGAACACTGGTGACCCGAGGTCAAGGTTTACCTTTTATTAGCATCGTGACTCTGGGGCAAGAGCCTTAACTTCCTACTCTGAAAAATGTCACAAAATCGCAGTGACAGCTTTGTAAACCGTGAAGTATTCTGAGCTTAGGTGCAGTAGGGATGGAGCAGTCATACCTGTCTCCTCTTGGGGCTCAGCTGAAGGCCTGGTCCCCAGGAAATGCCCAGTATGTGTTTGTTGAGAGAATGGATAAATAAGTGATCAGGGATGGCCTTTATCCTTATAATGTGAACATCAGCTTTGCAGAAAAAAGAAAAAAAAAAGATAAATGCTGTTGAACCGTGATGTGGGTTTCGTGAGCTGAGACCTCATAAATGAGCCTGCAGATATACATATATTTTTTAAAAACCCTTTTGACGTTTACATTTTAACATGTGAAACCTGGCTACTTGTCTCAGGGAGCGTTTATGGGGAGAAAGCTTCCAGTTGGCTTTGGGGAAGCCTATAAAAATGTACTGAGAACTTCGAGCAGTTGGAGGACAGAGGGAGTGACGCCATACGCCCTGGTGAGGCCCACGGCACTTCAATAATCAGCTCTCTGGGCAAGAGGATGCGTTTTCCTTCCTTCCTGGTTCCTAGTCAAAGGATGGGGCCCAGAATCTGTTAAAGAGAAACCGCAGCTTTCAAAGTACAGACAAACACATCTTTAACCAGGCAGTTTGTGATCCGAACCGTTTCTAAGGGCATGTGGGGGAGGGAAGGGTTTTTGAGAATTTCAACTTCAGCAGCTCATCAGAATAGCCACACTGTGCCCGCTCCCTGCCAGCTTTCCAAATCCTCCCCCTCCCCTGGCTCAAGTCTGACCTCCTCCAAGAAGCCCTCCTTGATAACCCCAGCCCAAGTTCCGTCTTGTTAGCCTGGCATGCAAGGCCTTTGTGACTTCGCCCCTTCCCTCCTCTGTGGCCTCTTCTCACACTCGCCACTTCCACTCCTGATAGAGCCAGGCCAGAACCTCCGGCTCCACTCCTTTCCTCCCGGGGGGCCTCAGAGCCTTGGGCTGGCTGGATTTCCTCCTTCATGCGGCTGCCTGGCATTTATTCCCCGAACTCAGCCCAGGCCTCTCCTCCGGAGGCTGGAGGGGAGGGGCGTGGGGTGGAGAGTTTGGATCCCCCAGGCGGGGTGAGGTGCCCCTGCTCCGGTTCCCCAGAGCACTCGTGCACCTTAACTGTCCACTTACTCTCGGCCCCCAGCCTCCCCCAGCTCCAGGGAGCGTTGGTTCAGAGAAGGGGCTCCCTTTTCAGCCCTGCGCCTCCCACCCGGCAGAGCTCTGGCATCACCCGAGGAGCCTTACAATGCTGATGTCTGTGTCCTCATCTGCAGGGAATTGGATTGAATTGGTCTGAGAGGTGGCCTGGGCATGGGGCTGGGGAGCCTGGGTTGAAAAGTTCCCCAGGTGGGTCTACTGTCGAGCAACACCGTCATTTATATCACGTGACTTGGGATTTCCCCAGCAACTCAGGACTGCCCTCCAGGCCCAGGTTGGGGAGTGTGGCCTTGAACTCACAACCCCACTGTATTTGCCAAAAGTTGTGTTGAAAGACACCCTATTCATCCATGTAGCTGGATCAGCAGTGCCCCTCATTCCCCTCCACCACCAGGGCCTACCTAGCCTTCCAGGGCCCATTGGGAGAGATCACCTGTGACAGAGATGCCTATCTGAGCCCCAAACCCAAATAGCAGGGCCTGGGACTCTGCACAATAAAGAAGTTACTGATGCCGAAACCGGTTTGGCTCAGTGGATAGGGCGTCGGCTTGCGGACTGAAGGGTCCCAGGTTCGATTCTGGTCAAGGGCATGTGCCTTGGTTGCGGGCACATCTCCGGTGTGGGGTGTGCAGGAGGCAGCTGATCAATGTCTCTCTCTCTCATCAATGTCTCTCTCTCATTGATGTTTCTAACTCTCTGTCCCTCTCCCTTCCTCTCTGTAAAAATTGAATAAAATATATTAAAAAAAAAAAAAGAAGTTACTGAGCACTTCTGTCGCACCGTGATGTGCCGCACTCAAAATGTCCCCAAAGCTCCCAGTGACCTGCAAAGCCAGGCAGGGAGTTAGCAGCAGAAAGGGCCTTTGGGGAAAGACTCTGCTCGGGCCAGTTCTGGTTCTTGGGGCCGCATGTTGTCAAATCCGTTTTTAAAAACACACACCACCCAAATCTGGACTTTTATGTGAAATCTGTTTGAGGTTGACGACTAATTCAAACCATCTCAATACACTTTTCAGGTCAAACGGAGCTCGCCTGAGGGCTGCGTGTAGCTCGTGGCTGCCAGTTTGCCACACGCGTGTGGATGAAGCTGGAGAGGGGCACACTTGCCCTGCGGGCCACTCTCTCTCTCTCTCTCTTCTGAGCTGCTCCTCCCTCCGATTCGGGATTTGAGCCAGCGTGGCGGGGAGGACAGGAAACAGCCCGAGACTCGTGCTGTACGTGCCCCAAATATGCTGCTTGGGGACACTGCTCCTGCGGCTCCCCAGTGCCAGCTCCTTGTGCCAGCTCATTGGGAAGGCCCCTGTCTCAGGGCCTAGGAGAGTCATGTTTTGCTCAGCAACTGGTTTGTGAGTGTCTTATGGGCCCTGAACTGCCGGGGCTTGGGTCTTGCCTGCTGGAAAGCTCAGAGGACAATCTGTGGCCCGTCTCTGTCACAGGTAGGACCTCATGGTCTGGGCTTTTGTACCTACAGTGGTACCTCAAGATACGCGTGCCCTAACATACGAGATTTTTGAGATACCAGCGATATTTGCTTTGAAATACGAGCAACATTTGAGATAGGAGTAATCGCACGGATCTGCCGGCTGCACACGACTCGAGCGTCTCATAGTTTCCCACGCCTCAAGGTTACGGAATGAATTAAACTCATATCCCGAGGTACCACTGTATTTCATTCCTGGCTTCTTCTGACCTGTCCAACCTCTGTTTTCCATCTGTCACCATCACGTGACCACATTTTCACATTTTAATTCTCTTGTGTATCAACGAAAGAAGTTAATTGCTTTCTGAAATAAGGCAGGCTATAAATAAGCTCATACAAAAGAGCAAGTGCTCAAAAAGAGTTTGTTGAATGACTAACTACTGGAATGATTCATCTTGTGGTCCCCCTCAGGGCCTGCCCAGAGCAGGTGTTCAGGAAATGTGGGGCAGAGGATGGAGTGGAAAGTGACAGTTTAGCGATGGGGAGACAATAGGCCTTCATTTCCTGGTGACTAGGACCTTAGCCTCAGTTTCCTCATCTGCAAAATGGGGATCATCGTGGCACCTACCTTCTCAGAGTTTTGGGAGGATGGAGTGAGATTATGGATATAAAGTGTCTGGTACATAACAGGCACTCAATAAATGGCAGCTGTGGCCGAAACTGGGTTGTCTCAGTGGATAGAGCGGACTGAAAGGTCCCAGGTTCAATTCCAATCAAGGGCATGTACCTTGGTTTCGGGAACATCCCCAGTGGGGGGTGTGCAGGAGGCAGCTGATCGATGTTTCTCTCTCATCGATGTTTCTAACTCTCTATCCCTCTCTTTTCCTCTCTGCAAAAAATAAATAAAATATATTAAGAAAAAAAATAGCAGCTGTGAAGCTTACTAACAACACCCTCATATATGATGTCATTACTTAACAGCCTAATTTTAATAAGGATTCTTTCGTTCTGCTCAGGTCCGCTAGAGTCTGACAAATAAGTCACATGTACCCACCGGGGGAATAAAACAGACATGTGCACCTCGGTCCCAGGTCTGCTTACCACATGCCGGTCAGCTCACCCTTGGTTGCAATGCTGACTGCAGGAGCTTCTAGTCCGAGTCCAGGAGTCTGCACTCTCTTCCCAGCATGCACAGGTGCTGCTTCCCTCGCCTCAGCTCCCAGCTCTCACCTGTACCTCCCTGTGCTGGGAGCCTCTGGCAGTTTTCTCTAAGCTTTCCAGCACCTTCCCTAAGGCTGCCTGGGCCCTCTCCAGGGGACCCTTAAGGGAGCAAATTCATGCTGAGTGGTCAAGCCCTCACTGATAGATGCACCCACGCTCCAGGAAGTTTGTGGCTGGGGCAGTCAGGAGGTGCACTCGGAGAGCTGAATGCCACATCTGGGGGCAGTCCTCTGAGGGTGGGACACCCACGTGACAGTCAGGAATGAAACCCTCTAATACAGCGGTTCTCAACCTGTGGGTCGCAACCCCTTTGGGGGTCAAACGACCCTTTCACAGGGGTCGCCTAAGACCATCGGAAAATGCAGATATTTATATCACGATGCATAACAGTAGCAAAATTTCATGGTTGGGGGTCACCACCACATGAGGAACTGTGTGCAAGGGTTGCAGCCTTAGGAAGGTTGAGAATCACTGCTCTAATACCTGCGCAGGGAAGGAGATGCATCATAAATCCTTGCTGTGGAAAGTGGGTGATGCTGATTTTATGGTGGGCCTAAGGGCAGAAAATTTATTCGGAGGGGGCCCCATTGTATAGGACAGAGATTCCCAAAGCCTGGTCCCCACCGAGAGCATCAGTACCAACTGGGAACCATGGGGAACTGACTGGAAAAGGACTCTGCTCTGGCCAGTTCTGGTTCTTGGGGCCTCATGGTGTCAAACCCGTTTTTAAAAACATACACCACCCAAATTGAATGGGTGCAAATTCTGGGCCCCACTCCAGAACTAGAGTAAAAAACCTGGGGGTGGAGTGGGAATGGCACCTTGTGTTTCGGCAGGCTTTCAGGGAGATAGGGACGCGGGCCATCTGCAGACCACTGGAGTCGCTTCGAGCCTCAGCCACCTCTCCTGCAAACAAGGACAGTGCTGTGGCTTCAGTAAGGAAAAATCTCACACGTGGTTGGTGCTCAGTCATCATCAAATCCACTTTTATGAGTCATCTGTGACCTGAGACTGTTCTGTGGTCCCCACAGAATCAGTCCTGGACCCCATGACAAGGGCAAGAGGTAAGACAAAGCAGAGGGCAATTGATTAGCAAGGCTGCGTGTTCACCCGCAGTGACGGGGCACTCAGTGCATGCTTGACAGACTGAATCCACACTGGCAACCTGTCCCTTCCGCCCCTTGTTTCCGACCCCAGGTAGGAAGACGGCAGGCATGTTTCCAGTTCTCCATGGTGGCCCTGCAGGGACCTTCCCAGGCTCGGTCCTTTATATCTCCAGATGGCCATCCATGTCCCAGGCCTGACCCCCCATGTCCTCCCGATCCCGGTCAGGGTCCACCTCCATATTCAGGGCCGGAGTGGCGGCCAGGCCTCCAGTGTTGCGTGGTCAGGGCAGAGGGAACCATTCTGCCACCACCTCCTTCCGAACTCTGCCTTTGTGGGCCCACAAAGGTCGTGCCGCCTGAAGCTGATGGCTGCCGGAGTCATTGTCAGCCCTGCTCAGACCGTGCCAGCCCCAGCCTATGGCTGTGCCTTGGGATGGTGGCACCTCCGTGAGCCTGGGGGGGGGTGCTCCCTCAGGTTCAGGGGCGGCTCCTCGTCCGCCGCCGCCCTAAGCGCTCGTCTCCACGATGCACTTGAGGAACATGGTGTCGTCCTTCACGTAGGCGTGCTTGGGCGACTGCAGCCTGCTGAGGGGGAAGAAGAGCGGGCAGCCGCTGGCCACGTTGGTCTCGCTCTGGGGCCGCTGGAAGGACACGGAGCTCAGGTCGGGCCGGAAGGCGTCGATGGCGTGCTCGCGGTTGTTCTGGTCCAGCAGCATGAAGGTGACCTGTGGGCCAGGGCGGGTGGCAGGTCAGGCCCTGGGGAGGGGCTCCGAGCTGGTCTGGGTCTGCCGCCTGTGTAGCCCCTCAGACCCTGCACTCAGGCTGGTTAGGGGCCCCCAGGAATGGAAGCGCCTGGTCATCTGAGCAGCCGTGGGGGTTGTCCTATAATTAGGGATCTGATGGTCTATCCCAGTGGTCGGCAAACTCATTAGTCATCAGAGCCAAATATCAACAGTACAACGATTGAAATTTCGAGAGCCACATTTTTTTAAAACTTAAACTTCTTTTAATCCCACTTCTTCAAAGTAGACTTGCCCAGGCCGTAGTATTATGTGGAAGAGCCACACTCAAGCCCTAGCTGGCTTGGCTCAGTGGATAGAGCATCGGCCTTTGGACTGAAAGGTCCCAGGTTCGATTCCAGTCAAGGGCATGTACCTTGGTTGCAGGTACATCCCCAATGAGGGGTGTGTAGGAGGCAGCTGATCGATGTTTCTCTCTCATCGATGTTTCTAACTATCTATCCCTTCCCCTTCCTTTCCATAAAAAAAATCAATAAAATATATATTTTTTAAAAAAGAGCCACACTCAAAGGGCCAAAGAGCCCTTCTGTCTGCAAGGGGCAGATATGTGCACTCCAAGAGGCTGATGATCTCAGTGACACAAACCCTCTTCCCTGGCACCTGGCACTGGAACGCCCAGCAGCACATAGAATGCCTTTCCCTCAGCCACCTCAGCGGTTCTCAAACTCAGCGGCACCTAGAACCCCCTGGGAAGGTTTTTAGCATCCTGATGCTCAGGCCTCGCCATTTACTGTTGTGAGACCCAGTCGTTGGTATTTTTTAAATCTCCACTGACCTGCTGACTCATATTCACTTACCAGCATGGCACTCCTGCCCTTTTATACATTTTCAATAGACTTTATTTTTTTAGAGCCGCTTTAATTGCACAGCAAAACTGAATGGAAAATACAGAGATTTCCCATATACCTTCTACCCAACCTCCCACACCATCAATACTCCCACACCATCAACACCCATATTATAGTGGGACATGTGTTACAATCAACGCACCTACACTGACACATTATCATCACCTAAAGTCCATAGTTTACCTCGGGGTTCAATCTTGGTATTATACATTCTATGAGTTTGGACAAATGTATAATAACATTTTCTCATCATTACAGTATCAGACAGTGCAGTTTCCCTGCCCTAAAAATCCTCTGTGCTCTGCCTATTCATCCATCCACCCCCCTCATCCTCTGTCAACCTCTCATCTTTTTACTGACTCCATAGTTCTGTCTCTCCCACGATGTCCATAGGTGGAAGCGTACAGTAGGTCGCCTTTCCAGATGGGCTTATTTCACTTATGCGTTTAAGGTCCCTCCATGGCTTTTTTTGGCCTGACAGCTCATTTCTTTTTAGCACTGAGTAATAGTCCATTGTCTGAACGTACCATGGTTTGTTCATCCATTCACCTACTGAAGGTCATCTTGGTGACTTCCATGTTTGGCAGTTATGGATAAAGCGGCTATAAACAGCCACTTGTAGGATGTGAGCATACGTTTTCAACTTCTTTAGGTAAATACCAAGGAGCATGATTGCCAGATCGTAGAGTAAGATGATACTTGGTTTTGTAAGAAACTGCCCAGCTGCCTTCTAAAGCAGCCGTACCATTTCGCGTTACCGCCAGCCCTGAATGAGAGTTCCTGTTCTCCACTTCCTCGCCAGCGCCTGGGGGGGCCAGTGTTTGGGGTTTTGGCTATTCTGACAGGCTGTGCGGTGGCATCTGCCTCCCACCCCTTTCCAGAAAATGCTGCCATGCAGGCTGGCCCTCAGCACCTCCTCCAGGAAGTTTCCCTATTCACCCACCAGGTGAGTTTCATTGCCACATGCCTCCCAGGATGCTGGTCCAGGCATTTTACCCCTGGCTACAAGATGTGAACTCAGGCCTTTGTTTTATGAAAGGAGAAGCTGATAACACAGAGAGGGCAAGGGTCTTGCCCAGGTCACTGGCCAGTTCATGGCTGAGCCAGGACCGGGACCGGGACCACGACTCAGGCTCCCCGGCTCCCACACCCGCCCCAGTGCTCCCCTCAGTCCGTACCTTGTTCCGGAAGGGCCACGGCAGCAGAGCATCGTACTCCCCTTTCATGATCACGATGAAGAGCGACAGGTGGGTCCTCTTTCCCGTCCCGTCGCCGTTCAGGTAGAGCCTCAGGCACAGCTTGTAGCCGTACTTGGCGGTGTAGAAAGCTGCAACGTGGAAGCCAGAGTCGGCACAGAGGCACCTGGAGATCGCTAGCTTGGCAAACGAGGAACCTGGGACCGGCGGGTAGGCATGCCCAGGGTCGGGTTCAAATCTAAGAAACCCGGGGTTGGAGCCCAGCATCTTCTCCGTTACATCCAGCCCAAGAGGACCCGGATCTTGGCACTCCTCTAGCCCAGGGGCAGGCAGCAGATTGCTAGGCCCCGCCCCGGAGTTTGGGACTCAGTGCTGAGTGAGGACTGAGAAGCTGCATGTCCAGCAGAGAACAGGGATGCTGTTGCCTAGGATACCTTGGGTTTAACCGACCTGCATTTTGCAGTCGGAAAACCGAGCCCAGCGAGGGGAAGTGTCTGGCCTCGCAGTGCTGGGGGCAGAGCCAGGATTAGGGGCCAGGCCTCCCGTATCCCAACACAGGCTTCTTTCTGCTTCCCGAGGCCGGGGGGTGGGGGGTGGGGGGTAGAGCGGGCTCTCTCAGTTCTGCCAGGCACCCCTGGTCACGTCACCCTTGGTGACTCAGCACAGGGGCCTCTGGACTCTCTCTGCCAGTGAAAGGGCCATCCAGTATGGCTTCTCTGGGAGGAGTTGACTGGGGACAGGGTGTGTGCGGGGGGCAAGCAGGAAGGGGTGGGTGGAGGAGGGACAGACTGACAGTCTGACTCATCCTGCCCCTTACGTGCTGGTAAAACAGGAAGCCAGAGACACTGCTTGCTTTGTCCCTCTTCGGGAAGGAGAGGAGAAAAAGCCTAGTGTTGGAGGTGAGGCCGTGCTGTGGAGGGGGCTGCCATTGCTCCTGAGGAAACGGGCCTGGCTTTGGGACCCCGCCCTGCTCTGGGGTACGGAGCAACCTCCATGCCTCTCTCCACCCCAGCCCTGTGGGTCTGGGTGCATCAGAGGAGCAGATGGACAGGAAAGGTATGAAGCTGGGGCAAAGGCGGGAGGGAGGTCGTTCAAGTTGTCACCTGCAGAAATCTTCCTTAATGACCGCCCCCTTCCCCGTCTATGTAGACACGCGTGAGTGAGGAGAGGGAAAGAGCACGTAGGCCTGAGCATTCTATGCCAAAACACACACGTTGTGTTAAAACAGAAATCAACTGATTAAGGCAGTGGTTCTCACCCTTCCTAATGCCGTGACCCTTTAATACAGTTCCTCCTGTAGTGGTGACCCCCAACCTTAAAATGATTTTCGTTGCTACTTCATCACTGTAATTTTGCCACTGTTAATGAATTGTAATGTAAATATCTGTATTTTCCGATGGTCTTAGGCTCTACAGCAGTGGTTCTCAACCTGTGGGTCGCAAAATTACAGTGATGAAGTAGCAACGAAAATAATTTTATGGTTGGGGGTCACCACAACATGAGGAACTGTATGAAAGGGTCACGGCAGTAGGAAGGGTGAGAACCACTGGATTAAGGGAAACATCTGCTAAGTAACTACTTGAGGCAAGATATTGTGCCAAGCTCCGGGACCCCAGAAAT
Organism: Lasiurus borealis; assembly: GCA_004026805.1. Taxonomy (NCBI): domain Eukaryota; kingdom Metazoa; phylum Chordata; class Mammalia; order Chiroptera; family Vespertilionidae; genus Lasiurus; species Lasiurus borealis. The sequence goes on from PVJN01019783.1 coordinate 17,327, forward strand.
GAGTAAAAACTGCCCTGGTTTACACAATATTTCCTAATACGCTACCCGCAATCATACACTTAGTCCTCCACTTGTCTTATTTCAGACTCTGACTCTCCGAGGGCAGGGTTCCCAGGTATTCGCCTGGGAAAACTGTCCTCTCATTTGCACAGCTTTGGTTCACGGCGCACTGTCTTTCTAACTGACGTCCACTGGAAGTCAGTAACAGTTTTATTCCTGTCCGCAGAGTGTGCCTGGCACTTGGGGAGGTGGAAGGCATCCCGGTTCACAGAGCCACGGGTTTATGTGGCCGAGCCAGGCACCTACCTCTTCCCCCGTGGTCCCAGCGTGGTAGGTGGCCTGAAGGGACCCGGCCTAACTGGTCAGAGGCACAGAACTGGCTGCTCCCCATCCTGCTTTCTGAGCCCAGTGGGTCTCTGTGCCCCGGGGAGAGTTACCTGGGGAGAAGAGGCTGACGGTCCTGCCGCAGGCCGACTCGTGGCACCGCCGGGTGACGTTGGTGATCTTCCACAGGAAGGTGCCGTCGAAGGAGGCCTCCTCCAGGAGGCGCAGGCTCTGCTCCAGCCTGCCCAGTGCCTGGTCTTTCTGGGCCAGCGTCTGATGCAGATCCACCACCTGCGGGGAAGCATCCCTTAGCCCTCTGCTCGTGACCTCGCTCAGCCCTTCCTCTGGGGAGCAGTCAACCACTGCCCTCGCTCAGCTGGCCTCTCTCTCCCTCATCTATGTTCTTATGGAGTCCTTACAGCGGTTTTATGAGGTTTCTTTTTCTCTCTTTCCTACCAGGCAGATGTCTTTCTTCCCTACCCAAGGCTGGGCCCATGCTCACTTTCTCTCTGTGCCTGCCTTACGTCTAAGACAGTGGTTCTCAACCTTCCTAAGGCCTCGACCCTTGCATACAGTTCCTCATGTGGTGGTGACCCCCAACCATGAAATTTTGCTACTGTTATGCATCGTGATGTAAATATCTGCATTTTCCGATGGTCTTAGGTGACCCCTGTGAAAGGGTCGTTCGACCCCCAAAAGGGTCGTGACCCATAGGTTGAGAACCACTGGTCTAAGAGGAGAAAGTCTGTTGGTGACCTGAAGACGCAGTCGCTGCCCTCAGGGAGCCCACCATCTAACTGGGGCAAGAGTTACGTAAATAAAGGCCTTCCTTGATCACTCAAATCCAGGGCTCGGCTCTTCTGGTTGGTTCCCTATTCACCTGTGAAAGAATACAAATGTATTCCTGGGTATGCTCACGTAGGGAAGTCAGGAGTGGAAGTGAGTGTTCTTAAATTGAATTCCTAATTTTATGGATGAGAATGTTGAAGTTTGCTAAGAGGGAAAGTGACTTGCTCAGACCTACACAGCAAGTTCATGGTGGAGCTGGAACTAAAATCCAGGCCTATATAAACCCAAGACTGTGATGTCCAGTTGCAAAAAGAAACACAAACAACAATGACAAAAACAAAACAAAACAAAAAACAAAACCACACAAACTTGTTCTATTAAGAAAAATATAAGCTCTGGAACAAAGGATGGGATGACAGTCCTGCTAAACCAAGAACCGTCAAATAAGTGGATTATCTGCAGTGGGTCTGGGACCACCATTCTGATGGTGTGAAATCCTGCAGAGACTGAGCCAGAGCATGGGAGAACAGCAGCAAACCAGGCGCTGTGAGGAAGGAGTGAAGGCCCTAGGCCAGTGGTTCTCAACCTTTCTAGTGCCGCAACCCTTTAATACAGTTCCTCATGTTGTGGTGACCCCCAACCATAAAATTATTTTTGTTGCTACTTCGTAACTGTAATTTTGCAACTGTTATGAATCGTATCTGTGTTTTCCAATGGTCTTAGGCGACCCCTGTGAAAGTGTTGTTCGACCCCCAAAGGGATCGAGACCCACAGGTTGAGAACCACTGCCCTAGGCATTTAGCCTAAAGAAGGAAGTACCACGTAATCAGGTAGGATATAATCCCTGACTGCTCGTCTCTGAAGGGCTTTCAGAGTCTAGAAGACAGATTTGTTTTGTGGGTCAGGGCCAGGACCAATGCAGGGAAGACACAGAAGCTGATTTCAATTTAGTTTAAGGAAGAATTTTCTAGTAGTACAAAATGTCCAGCAATGGAATGAAGAGCTTAAAAAGGGAGGACCCTACCAAGAGAGAAATTCAAGCCAAGAACATGAACCATTGGGTAACAGGCTTGACCTCACTATAACTTCTAAGTCAGTGGTTCTCAACCTGTGAATCGCGACCCCTTTGGGGGTCGAATGACCCTTTCACAGGGGTCGCCTAAGACCATCGGAAAATGCAGATATTTACATGACGATGCATAACAGTAGCAAAATTTCACGGTTGGGGGTCACCACCACATGAGGAACTGTATGCAAGGGCCTCGGCCTTAGGAAGGTTGAGAACCACTGTTCTAAGTGCTCCACCCGGAGGCCCTGGGACACAGGAGAGATACTTCTTGATCGGGGAGTGACTGCTGTGAGCAGGGAGAAGGAAGCTAGGAGGAAAGCTGAACCACTGCTCTGGACACAAGATGGGGCGGGGGACCCCTGAGCCAGCCTTGAAGGCAACCCTGTTGCCCGCGCTCACCCTCTGTTCCAGGCTCAGGATGAGCTCGCGGTCCAGCTGGCTCTGGTGGATGGAGGCAGCCAGGGCCAGGTGGGAGGCCTCCACCTCCTTGTTGAGGACGGCGACGATGTTCTCAAACACGCGCAGCTTCTCCTCCAGGTCGGCCAGCAGCTTCTCCTTCATGAAGTGCTGCAGGGCCAGCTCCTCCTGGCTCTCAGAGCAGGGGGCCCGGTAGCAGTCCACCTCCAGGTCCCCGGCCACCTCCACGGCGGCCTGCAGCTGCAGGTCTGACAGATTCCGCTCCAGGGCCATGGGGCCCGACGACCCCAGGCCTGCGCCCGGCTGGGCCTTCCACTGCTTTGCGAACTCCAACAGCAGGTTTAGGTGGGTGGCCTGAGAGGCGACCTCGTGCTCCTGCATGAATTTTGCGTTTCCCTGTCAAGAAAGTGGGCCTGATCAGTGAGAGCAGAGAAGGTCCCCAAAGAAAGTCAGACCCATTCACCCAGCAAAGGGGAAGCTGCTTGGTGTGCAGCGACGGGGATTCGGAGGACCGGGACATCACAGTGAGCCATGCCCCCAGGCCTGTAGCACAATTCTGCCCTGTCTCTGAGAGCCGTGATGATTCAGGACCACGGAGAGAGGCATGGGGGGATGGGGATTGGTCATTTTAGGGATGCCTGCAATGCTAATACATTAAGAACTCCTGTGTACAGAGATGATTGACTAGTGAGACTTGTTCCTTGAGAAGGTCATTAATGGAAGGGACATCCAGAGGAGTAGCTTGATGTTGTGGGAAAGTCCTGGAGGGGCTGAAGTGGGGAGACCCAGTGGCCTAGGGCCACAGTAGACAGATGTCCTTTCTCTCTCAGATGCTTACCTTGAAGGAGCAGCCAACACCTGCAAAGGGGCACCCAACTCCATCTGTGGCCACCTCAGGGTGATCCTGGAAAAATAACAATGTCACTGGTGTTATAGGAGTCCCTTAGGGTCAACTGCAAAGCACTAGGGGTCAACAGGGCATATGCTGGGCTGGGCCACAGGACTCTGCACATGCCGGTCCTGCTGCCTGGTTGACCCCTTTCATAAGCCTCATTCAAAACAGGCTCAGGCACCTGCTGAAGTAGTGAGGCCACTTCTTCTGTCAGGACAGGATCCACACAGCACCATTCACTCTCTGGTTGCCCTCACTGGTCTAGAGGCTCTGGGAGGCTGTGTTCCTAGTGCCCAGGGCAGGGCCTGGCACAGAAGAGACACTCGGCTGCAGGAGTAAGCACCTCCCTGCTCCTGAAGCCCATGGGGATGCTCCCCACAGTTGCCACCTGCATCCCTCCTTGGCCATCCACCTTGGCCGAGGAGTGCCTGCCCGCACTGCCCTCCTTCAGGAGAATGCGCAGTCTAAGGGCAGGGACACAGAAGGGTCTCAGTACTCCACAGCAACTTGACCATACTGCCAACCTCCTTACAGGTCCAAGATGCTTATTAAATGCTTTTGTGGTGATGATTCTCCATAGGGCCCCTGACGATGCTGTGGGGGAGGCAGGGTAGGTGTTTTGTTCCCATTTTACTGATGAAGAAACTGAGGCTCACAGAGGGCAAGGGATTTGTCCAAGAAGGAATGGCTAAGAAGTAGCATAGACACAGGTTCTTTTTTTTTTTTGAGGACAATATTTAATGCCAATTTGTTTTTTTAATGATGCACTCAGAGATCATGAGCATTGTAATAGCATGTTTCAATTATATAGTTACATTAACTTTGTCACAGTATATTCAAAACAACAAAATTTCTCATCATTCTACAAAATTCAACCTCTTATATCAAAGCTAGAGGCCTGATGCATGAAATTCCCACAAGAGTAGGCCTTCCTTCGCCCAGCTGCCGGCACTGGCTTCCTTCTGGCACCCGAGACCTGGGCTTCCCTCGCAGCCCTGGCTTCATTTGGAAGGTCGTCCAGGATAGACACAGGCTCTTTCCATACCATATCACTACAGTTGAACCCTGAACTGAGTAGGTCCATTGATACATAGATTCCCCCTCCCCCCAAAAAAATACCAGTGCTATTTTTGATCTGCGGTTGAGAATCCATGGATACAGAGGGCTGTTTGCCCCGATCTGCACCGTTTTATATAGGGGACTTGAACACCCGAGGATTTGGGTATCTGTGGTCGGGGGGGGTCGGGAGAGGGTCCTGGAATCAATGTTCTGAAGATGCTGAGGGACAGCTGTAGCCGTTAAGCTTTGGGGCAGTCAAAAGTTAGACACAGATTTTCTGTTGTGTGTGGGGTTGGTGCCCGGAATCCCTGCATTGTTCACGGATCAACTGTACCTCTTATCAAGAGTAAGCCCATGGGGAACTGGGAGAAATGCTTTTTCCCCAAAACATATCTGCAAAGGCCTTGCACCCAGAATACGTGAAGAACTCTTTCAAACAGTACTGATAAGACAAAAAGCCAACTAAAAATGGGTGAAAGACGGAACAGATGCTTTACAGAAGGAGATATATAAATGACAAGCCTATGAGAAGATGCTCAACACCACTAGTCCACAGAGAAATGCAAATGAGAATGAAGTTCCGCCATGAAATACCATCCTCTGCTCACTAGATGGCCAAGATGCAAAAAGCATACCAGCACTAAGCTTTGCGAGGATGCGGAGGAACCGGGACGTATGAACGCTGCTAGTGGGAATGCAAAGTGGTACAGACACTTTGGGTAAAAAAAAAAAAAAAATCTATGGCAGTATCTCATCAAATTAAATCATACTTACAAAGCAACTTATAAACCATGCTTAGAGTTACCATACAAGCCACACTGCACTCCTCGGAATTTACCCAAGAGAAACTGAAACATATGTTTACGTGTGTACGTGAATGCTCATAGCAGCTGTATTCCTAATGGCTCCAAAGTGGAAGCAATCCAAATATCCATCATCTGGCGAATGGATAGTGTTTTTTTTTTCTTTTTCTAGAACACTCCTCAGCCATCAGAGGGACTAAAACACTACATGCAATAATGAGGAGGACCCTCAAAACATTATGCTAAATAAAGGAAGTCAAACACAAAAGACAATTATGATTCCATTCTTGTAAGGATCTCGAAAAGCTAAAATGACAGTGACAGGAAGTGTATCCACGGCTGCCTGAGGCTGCCGCTGGAGAGACTGATGAGCCAGGGGCACGGGGAAGCTTTTTCTGGTGCAGAAAAGCATTCACTATCCTGACGGTAGCTGTCACACAACTGAATAAATTCACTGGCATTCATCAAGCCGTACACTGCAACTGAGTGGATAGCATTGCATATAAATAATATCTTGATTTCCAAAGAGCTTTGGTGTTGTTGTTGTTGTTGTTTTAAAAGTATAATCTAATGGGGCAAGATGGCGATTTGAATTTAAAAAAGGGAGGAGGACAGAGGTCTTTTGGGTTGAGCAAACACAAAGCCACATTACTTATTATTCTTTAAAAGTAAAAGACGCGAGCGTCATGGGCTTAATGAGTGTGGTTGGCTTAGAACACAAAGCACAGCCCAGCAACGGGCCACCCCCCTGAGCCCCACTGCCACAGGGTTCAAGCACAAGATGTTCCTAACAAGGAATAGAAAACAGATGTTTTACTGGGGGCATGGGCAGAGGGCAGCCTTGGCAGGGAGACGAAGCTGGTGCTGGAAAGTGTGCAATGACGCAGCTCTCCCAGCAGGTAGCTTCCTGACCTGCGGGCACACCAGAGGGACTGATGCTCGGCGTGGACCTGATTATGGTGAGTGGACACGGGGATCCTCTCAGGCCCTAAAATAACCTCCAAGTCCATGATTCGATCCTCTGCCATTCTAAGCTGGGAGTGAGAGCCATAGGAGGGGCCAAAAAGGTGGAAGCGATAAAACAGGGGCATTCCAGAATGACCAACCTGGTGGAGGGGCATGCGTCCTTTAGTCAGTGTTGCCCAGCCCACGTGGATGCAGGGGGCGCCCTTGTTATGATGTGTGGATGGGTGTGGGCGGTGACCAGCCTCTAATGGCTGTCAGAGGATGGGCAGGGGTGACCTGAGAGGCCTCCAGAGGCCTCATGGCCAGCCAGTCTGCCTACAGTTCCATCAGTCAGTCACTCATTCTGTAGAGTGCTACCGAGGTTTAAAGGGTGGGCGCTGGAGCCAACCAGTCGGGGTGCAAAGCCCATTTGGGTCGCTAGCAGTGTGGCCTTGGGAGAGTATTAACCTCTCCACCTCTCACTTTCCCCTTCTGCACAATGGGATAATAATAGTACCCGCCCCCAATGAGTTAATGTGAGGGTTACAGGAGATGGCAAATGAAATTCTGGTCTTGCTTACATATTGCTGCTACAAGAAAATGCCACTAACTTCACAGATTAAAAAATACACACACAAATGTATTATCTTACAGTTCTGTAGATCAGAAGTGCTAAATATCAAGGTGTGACCAGGACTGTGTTCCTTCTGGGAGCTCTGGGGGAGCATCTGTTCCCTTTTTCTTTCTTTTTTTTTTTTTCAGCGTTGAGGCACCTGCATCCCTCAGCACCTGGCCCCTTCCTCTCTCTTCAAAGCCAGCAGTACACAGCCTCTTCCAATCTGACTCCCTCGAGCTTCCCTCTTAGGAGGACTCTTGTGGTTACACTGGAACCACCTAGATCCATGGTCGGCAAACTGCGGCTCGAGAGCCACATGCGACTCTTCGGCCCCTTGAGTGTGGCTCTTCCACAAAATACCACTGCCTGGGGGAGTCTATTTTGAAGAAGTGGCGTTAGAAGAAGTTGAAGTTTAAAAAAATTTGGCTCTCAAAAGGAATTTCAATCGTGTCCTGTTGATATTTGGCTCTGCTGACTAATGAGTTTGCCGACCACTGACCTAGATAATCCAGGCTGAGCTCCTCATCTCAGGATCCTTAATCACAGCTGTTCTGGGCTAAGTTATCCCCTCCCTGCCCAGTTCTTATGCCAAAGTCCTAACCCCATGAACATGACTATATTTGGAGACAGGGCCTTTAAAGAGGTCACTGAGTTAAAATGAGGCCATTAGGGTGGGCCCCAGGTGATAGGACAGCTGTCCTTGTAAGAAAAAATTTGGACACAGACGTCCAGAGGGAAGACACTGTGGAGACAGGGAAAAGGGATGGCATTGGCATCTCCAGGCCGAGGAGAGAGGCCTCAGAAGAAACAACCCCAGCTGAAACCGGTTTGGCTCAGTGGATAGAGCATCGGCCTACCGACTGAAGGGTCCCAGGTTCGATTCCAGTCAAGGGCATGTGCCTTGGTTGTGGGCACATCCCCAGTAGGGGGCGTGCAGGAGGCAACTGATTGATGTTTCTCTCATTGATGTTTCTAACTCTCCCTTCCTCTCTGTAAAAAGTCAATAAAAATGTATTTAAAAAATAAAAATTAAGAAGAAACAAACCCCGTCTTGAACATCTTGCCTCCAGATATATGAGAAAATAAGTTTCTGTTGTTCAGGGCCCCCAGTCTGTGGTACTTGGTTATAGCAGCCTCCGTAGACTAATATAGCCACATTAGGCAACGAATTCATAGGGATTATTAACATGTGGGCATCCTTGGGGAACATCATTCTGCTTGGGGTAATATTCAATAAATGTTAGCTATTGTTATTATTAGTAGTAATATTCCTGTGGATTCAGCACTGCCCTTGCAGTCTCTTTTTTCTCCTTCTAATGGCTGTCATCTGCACGCATTTCATTTAATCCTCACATCTCAAACTTCTGATAACGAATTCTATAAAACGCCATTTCCCCATTGCATTTCCTTGAGGAGGCGAGGAACAGCCCTAGCTGTATTTACATGTATGCAGAACCACAGCTTTGGGGCATGCTCTCATAGGATCCCTGGGGTCATCCTTTGAGGCAGGCAGGGGGGGATGACCTTCGCCTTCGTACAGATGGGAGCCTGGGTGACTGGCTTGCTCAAGGCCTCGCAGGGCTTGCGCACTCTGAGTAGGTGGCTGACTTCAGGCCTTCTGTCCCATCGTTAGAATTTTCGAGGGCTCGCTGCTTTCTCGGCCTCTGTGTGATCATCGCCCCATCAGATCTCATGTACCACCAGGAGGAGGTTGGGGCTTGGTTCTGCTTCTCCCGAGTAAGTGGAGGAGCCAAAACTCAGGAACAGGCAATGCAAGTTTGGGGCACAGATAAGGTGGAGGTCAGGGGCCTGGAGTCCATGTCCAGGGTCCTTCCTCTACACCAGGAAGCCCTGGCCTTGTCCAAAGTGTGGCCTCTCCTGAAGGGCGGGGGAGGGCAGTGCGGGGGGGGCGGGTTTGAAGAAACAGACCAGGGAACCAGGCTGGGGTTGCAGACAAAGACCAGGGCATCTGTCCCGGGCCAAGCTTGGGGTACGTCCAGTGCCACAAACGGCCCCTGTTAGCGGCTGCGTGCTTCAAACGGCTAAAAATAAAACTCGCGGTGGAATTTCCTCCGAGGGGGAAACAGAAACAGAGAGAACAGAACCCCAGCCCTGAGGGAACACTCGTCCTTCTGTCTGCGTCCGGGAAGTCTGTGCGTCTGCGGTGTTCCACGCCACCCTGCGCACTCGGGCCTTCTGCGAGGGGGTCAGCGGAGGGGCCTGCTGAGGGGCCCCCAGGAAGGTGAGCCGCCCCTGAGAAGCTACTGCGCACCACAGAGGGTGCAGCGTGCCAGGCCCGGGCCGGGCCGCACGGGCGCTGGCACGAAGGCTCCCTGAGGTCTCGGATGGCTGCAGGGGCTGCTTTTGTTCGGGATTCAGCTGGTGCTGAGGGAGTGGCACTCCACCGTGACAGGCAGACCCAGCCAGTCTGCCTCTGCGCGCCAGGCCCGCCTTCCTCTGTACCCGGGCCAGCTTCCTCTCTGGCAACCTCTGCTCAGTGCAACTGCCACCTCTTCTAGGAAGCCCTGTATGGTTCTCCTCAGTGAAAGTAGCCTTGCCCATGGCTGTTTTTCCAGCCCTTAAGGCTGACTGTGGGACTTAGGGTGTCATATCACTGGGGGCCCACCCTGCCGAACGCATTTCGGGTGGTCTGTCTGCATGGAGGCGGCAGAGGGGAAGATGCCACCAGCCTAGGAAGCAGGAGTTGGAGCCTGGCTTTGCCTCTTTCTGTTTATTTTTTTTATTTTATTGATTTTTTACAGAGAGGAAGGGAGAGAGATAGAAAGTCAGAAACATTGATGAAAGAGAGACATCGATCAGCTGCCTCCTGCACGCCCCACAGTGGAGATGTACCTGAAAGCAAGGTACATGCCCCCAACCGGAATCGAACCTGGGACCTTTCAGTCCACAAGCCAACACTCTTCCAGTGAGCCAAACCAGTCTCGGCTGCCTCTTTCTTGCTCCATGACTTTAGCCCAGGCACACCTCCTCATGGAGCCTCGATAGATCACCAATATCCACACCGGGTATCACAGGATCGATGAGGTTGCAGCTGCAACCACCAAGCTCAGCAGTGCAAGCGTTCAGGGGTTCATCACTACACCTCACACTTCGAAGGGCACGCACACATAGAGACAAGGACAGACTCCAGGGGAGCGTAGTCAGCGCCTTCCACACAGGCAGACTGCCTCAGAGGACAGGAGGCTGACGGATTTGCCTCGTGCGGCCTTAAGGGGGACAGACTTCAGGTCAGTACACACAGAGAGGAAAATGGTACGACAGTGAGAGCTCCCCCACCCCCAGCCCTCCGCCCAGCCCCCCAAAGTGGAAGAGGTCATGTGTTGGAGTAATGAGCTCCCCATCACTGGGAGGGCATAAAGCCACCTGGCGGGAATCCAGTACAGAACAGACAGCTTGACCCTTCCTTGTTTTCTGATTCTAGAATAAGTTAAGGCATTATTGTAAGCCACTGGCGACAGATGCCAGCTTGCTTTTGACCCTGAGTGGCCTCAGCGGGAAGAGAACGAGAGAAACCGCTCCACTCACAGGTCACACGCATTAAATGTCATTTTCCACCCACCGGCTGTCCCCTGTTCTCTGTCACTTCTACAGGAAGGTCATTCCAGGCAAGAACCAAGTCTCTAACTAGGTCAGTAGTAATCCTTTAATATCTGCTTCTTCTATTACCTAACGGGTCCCGGGCTGCAAGCACTCCTCGGAGAGATAGGAATCTAACGAAGTCAGAGGATGGGGACAAAGTGATAAGCAGATGGCATGGGAAGTGTTTGCAAGAATGGGTGCCTCTGGGCTTGGCTTAGCTGGTCTCGGGCCCAAACCTCCCACCCACGTCCATTCCCCAGGTTTCCCCAGATGCACAGACAAACTTCACAGTGACCCCGCATGCAAAGTATTGACTTACAATCAGCTGCTTTCCTTTGGTCAAAAGTCCCCCAAAGTTCCCATCAGGGTCAGGAGCTGGAGGAGTCCCTAGCCTTTCCACTAAGTGGCTTGGGAGGGGAGGGGGGACAGACCACTGGTTAACCCCTCTGCCCCTCAGCCTTCCACTGGGGTTTCAGTGATGATGACTTCAGGACCGGGAAGCTGGGGGTGGGAGGGAGAATCATGCTGCTCAGAGGCCTGCCTGCTCCCAAATGGGGGCAGTACCCCCTCCTACCCTGTTGCCTGTTACAGTGCCTGTAATTCCACCACTAGAGTCACGTCATTTGGTTTAAGGCAGCAAGTTTCAATCTATGCTTTGCAGGGCCCCCTAGAAATCCCCATTCCCTTGGGGGCTGAGCAACTGGGCTGATTAAGAGGACAGATTTCCAGCTAAAACCGGTTTGGCTCAGTGGATAGAGCGTACGCCTGCAGACTGAACGGTCCCAAGTTTGATTCCGGTCAAGGGCAGTCAAGGGCATGTATCTTGGTTGTGGGCACATCCCCAGTAGGGGGCTTGCAGGAGACGGCTGATCCATGTCTCTCTCTCATCGATGTTTCTAACTCTCTATCCCTCTTCCTTCCTCTCTGTGGAAAAATCAATAAAATATATTTTAAAAAAAAGAGGACAGGTTTCCAGACTACTCTTCAGTCACAGCACTTCCACTGTCATCTGATTCACGTTAACGAAGATGGATAAATTACAGCCATTGAATGACGAGATACAAATACATCTCTTCTCTATATTATCTAAGAGCCGTACAATGCCTGTGTATTCATTTTGTTCAGAGGTCAGAAGAAACCCCGTTAAAAACAATAGCCCTGGAGCATTCAAGCAGGCAGGGGCCTCAGGAAGCATCCAGCCCTGTCCTTCCGTGTGCAGGGGAGGAGGCGGCCACAGAGTTACGGCTCTGCTCCTGCCTTGCATGGTTAGTGCACCCAAAAGCCCAAAAGGGAGGCTCTGGAAGTTATTCCATGGACCCGTTTGTCCTATACGCTCTTAGGGGCCTGTGGCCTGTGAAGTTCTGGGGAAAAGCATTGGAGGGAGGGGCTCTGAGCAGGGGGTGGGAGAGCCCTCCAAACCAGCTCTGGGAGGGCAGGAAATTCTCCTAACCTCTGAGTGAGGCTCAGAGAGGAGAAAGGAAGGAAGTGCGGAGACTTGCATGCCTGCCTCGGGCGGAAGGGAAGGTCCTGGAAAGGCCCGCAGAGCCAATGTGGGCCCTTCATTTTACAGCTGGAGAAACAGGCACAGGAGGCATCGTGGCCACAAACTGATTGAGAGAGAACCATCCCTGAGCATCGCTGAACATCAGGCTCCCGGCTTTGGTTCAAGGCACGCGGGGAGCCTTGGCTGAAAGGAGCCGGGTGCCTGTCTCACAGTGAGGACAGTGTGGACAGCTGAGCAGTGAGGACCTGGTCACCAGGGAGCTCTGCACTGAGACACCCCAGTGAGTATCGGGGCCCCATGAGTAAGATGAGGGGGTTAGATTTAGAGCAGTAGTTCTTACATTCTTACAGCTTTGGATTCATGAATCAATACAAGTTTTCTTTTAATTCGGAGATTAACATAAAGATCACCATCTTTTTATTTTACCAAGTAAAGACTTTACGGAAAATTCTGTCATTTACTGTCGTTATCATTTCATTTCTACAAAGACATATGTAGGAAGAGCATACTCTCAGAGTAAAGGTTGAGTCTATAAGTGGAAAGAATTTAGTTTTATAAAAACCCCACTACGATTTCCACATTTTTATCCTTTTGTCAAGAACTGGTGGGAATGGACCAGCTCTGGTCAGCATGTGGGAACCTCTAGGGTGGACAGATGACCAGTGAGGGTCCTTCCAACCAGGAAGGAGTGGGGTTCTAAACTGGGAGGCCTGAGAATGTCTCTGTGGCCCCTCTCACCCTCAAGGCCATCTCTATCCTTCGGAGCATGGCTTGGCTGAGTCGCAGCCGGGAGCTGAGAATGGCTTCCCCTGGTCTGAGGGCAATCGAGGGCAAGGAGAACTGTCTAGATCAAGAGCTGGCAGACCGTTTCTGTAAAAGGCCAGAGAGTAAATATTTTGAACTTGGAAGCCTGTGTTGCACTAATCACTTCTGCTGTCAAAGGGTGAAAGCAGCTACACACAATTCATAAAAGAGTGGGTAGGGCCGTGTGCCAATAAAACTTTATTTATAGATACGGAAGTTTGAATTTCATATCATTTACATGTGTCACAAAACATCATTCTTCTTTGGATTTTTTTTTTGACTATTTAAAATCTAAAAAGCCTTCTTAGCGTGTGGCTGTATAAACATAGGTGGCACGCTGGGTGTGGCCTGGAGGCCGCAGTGTGCAGGCGCCTGGTCTACACTGTTGTTCTCCCCCCGAATCTGCCACAGACCAGCCAGGTGGCCTGGGCAAGCTGCTTCACCAAGGTGATGTCAGTGCCCTCGCTGCTTACAAACCAAATTCAGCTGAACTTGAGACAGAGAGGGAGGCACCTGTTTGGACTGGGGAATGGCTGTCTACGTGGTCTCGACCGCAACAAATGGAGAAAACGGACCAATACCCCTTCCTGGCTGCGTCAACATACCTTCTCCTGAGACATAAGGCGGCCTGGGCTTACAGATGGGGAGTCGTCTCCTCTGCACTTGGGACAGACCCGATCCTCGCCGTTCCTAGAGACACACGAACAAATCGGGCTGAGTGCGGCATTCAGGACTCCCTGGCACAGACCTCTGTCCTGAGAGCTCCAAAAGCCTGCTGTGCCCAGCACGGAGCCTGAAATCAGTGAGCATGAGGTCCACACTCCCACACCCACCATTCTCAAACCTCCTGGCACTGGGCACCCAGTGTCTTTCCATGGTTCGCAGTGAGCTTCTTTGGCAGCCAAACCTGACCCGACCCAAGTTACTGGCGGCTATTCTAATCCTCGTCCCACTTCTTGTGGATATTTATGTTGCATTGCAGAAGCATTAATAGGCTCGATCATAAGGTGCTGCCCCAACCCACTGGGAGGACTACACAGTGATGCACTGACTTGCTTTTCTGAAATCTGAAAAAATTCCAAATTCCAAAATGCATCTGAGCCAGGACTTCAGGTGGGATTGTGGATGTGTGGCTACATTGGCTCCTCTCAGCTTCTCCTGCTTGGTTTTGGTCTCTCTGTCTTAGGAATTTCAGACGACCGTGACCGATTAGAACAAGAAGGGGCCTCAGAGAGCACCTCGCCTGAGGTTCCCCGCCAGGAGTGGGTGGTCAGATGACATGTGGGCCTCTGTGCTTTACCAAAGCTCCCGGGTAATTCTGCTCTACAGTCAGGGCCCCGGGTCAGGCCCTAAACCAGATACCTCAGAGGACACGTGGATTGGCCCAGAGGAGGCAGAGTCAGGAGCCAAGCTCTGCCTGAGTCCCTTTCACATCCAGTCAGCTCCTTCCCCACCTCTACCCGGTTTTGGAAGAATGGGGAGGGAAGCCAGGAGACCCCGTGCGAAAGCCTGAGATGAGCCCACAGCGATCAGCTTACTGGTGAAACCAGCCCAGCTTTGACCACCCCGACCCCACAACCTGGCCTTTCCATGACCACCTCTCCCCTCCCCCTGCACCAGAGCATCTGAATTTCTCACACTGGACTGATTCAGTTTTCCCACCTTCTTCAGCCGTAAAACTCCAGACAAAGGTCGAGCTGAGGGTGTATGGCAGTTAAAGAGCACTTGGCCAGGAAACTGAACCAAGGCAAGCTGACCTAATCTCTCTATTAGGCCTCACTGTCCTCGTCTGTGAAATGGGACAATAACAGTATCCACCTTTCCAAAGCGTTTTCTGAAGACCCAAAGAAAGATGCTCATAGTAGGTTCAAACTAGTGGGATGATCATATGGAGTCACACCTCTCTGAGTTATTGATATTTTAAATATTTTACCTATGTAAACATGTATTTCTATTAAGTATATATCCATATATAAATAGATATAGTCACCTATATATATTCATACGGGGTTGGGCAAAAGTAGGTTTATAATTTTCCCACCCCTATATATAAATGTATCATCTATACATACATATATATTTATATAAATATAGACATTTTCGCTCCCTTTAAAAGTGTTCTCAGCAAACAGTACAAGCTGATGGGTGATATTGTGGAAGGAAATATATTGGTATAGCAGTTTATCATTTACCAATAAAGTTTATATTCATTATTTAAAAAAAAAACTAGTTGGAATATTATTGATGGTGCCTCTTCATCATCAGAGGTAGAAAGTAGCTTTGTGGGAATTTTGCAGACAAGGAAGCTGAGGTTTTGAGGCATGAAACACCCAGCCTCGCAGTAACTAAGGAGCCCAGATGGGCCCGAGGCTCTCCCCGACCCTGGAGAGCCTTCAGCTGTGGCAGCTGACATCTGTCTGTGGCCACTTCTCCCCTCAAGGTCAGAAGGGGCAGTGTCAGGGGCTGCCAGGAGAGGGCGTGGAAACTGAGGCACAGAGAGGCGAAGTCACCCGCTCAAAGCCACTGGCTCCTCTCACCCTGGTCTCCCGTCAGGGGTCCCTCCCTGGCCCCTTCTTCCCACCCGTCCTCTGCTCCTCTGACCCCTCACCTCAAGTTCTCAGAGAGACAGGCGGTGCAGCCGAGGGCCCTGGGCTCTGATGGGTCCTGGCAGACGGTGGGAGGGCACCCAAAGGGAAACTCGTTCTCATCGGGGGCTGGGCGGGGGCTGCTGGCTGAGCCAGAGGCCATCCCGGGGTCCCAGGCTGGCCAGGGGCCCGGCTGAGCTCCTCTGGGGAGGGGGACAGCCCGTGGAGTCTGTGCTGAGAGAGGACGTGAGTTCTGGCGTGGGCCACCCTCTCTGGCGAGCAGTGAGTCTGATGACTTTATCTTCTCGCCGACTGGTGTGGTTCAACGTCACAGCTGAATCACAACGGGGACGGGGCAGGAATTACCCTCTGCGGTGAAAAACCCCCCTGGATGCTGAGCGAAGGCCCTGGGAGTGCCCAGTCATTCTTCAGAGTGACAGAGAGCGAGAGAACGAGTCAGAGAGAAAACACAACCGTGTCACGCACTTTCAGGAACCGCAGTCAGAGTTCCCCCGTCCAAGAACCCTGGGCTGCCGCTCGCTGGCTTCCTCCCCCTCCTCCTCAGGGGACCCGGGCAGAGAGCCACAGCTGGTGCCTTGTCTGTGTGCCCTGCGACCTCCGAGAAGCCTGGAACTCCGGGCGGGGGTGCTCACTGCCCTGGCGGAAATCCCTAGGTCCTGGTGGCAGGTCCCAAAATGCCAGTTTCAGGCGCTCGATCTCTGCCCTCAACAGGGTCTCAAGCAAAAGTCACTTCCTCACAGTGGGTCTCGGTTAAGAAAAGAGTTGCAACGGGTGGTCTTCCAGGTTCCTCTAAGCTCTCAGATTCTGGAACCTTAGGGCCAAAGCAGCCAGCGGTGGTAGCAGGAAGCTTCGGATGGCCCTGCCTGTGGCACTCCTCGCCGGTCTCGATGGCAACACAGGGCCCTCCCTTCCTTTCAAGTCCAAGGCCTCAGAGCCATATGCTGCTCAGGGCGCTCCTCGGAGCCCCACTCAGGAAGTCATAGGTGGCCACACGCCCCGGTCAGGCACTGCCACTTCCCGTCCCTGAGAACAAAGCTCTACGTGAATACAAGGCCACAGGGAGCTGGGCTCGGCGGCTAAGTCTGGTGCAGACCCACTGTTGTGTGGCAACCAGCTGGGAATTCTGTGGCCACACACAGGCACAGAGAAGCCAGGTGACTGGCCCGAAGTCACACAGCCCCTGGCGGTGGAGCAAGATTGGAAGCGGGTCTGTGCGGCCATAAGCAATGTGTTCCTTCATCAATACAAGAGGGATGAAAGCAAGATGAGGGGGGAAAGGGGTGGAGCCTAAAGTCCAGGATGGAGGCCAGAGCACCCAGCCCCTGTTTTCCCACCTAACAAATGGAGAAGAGGATTCCTTCACATCTTTCTATCCTGTTGACCTGCTGCTAGGGACTTTGCCAACTTTTATAATGGTTTCAAATCATGAGCTTTGAGGGCTAACAAATCTGAGCTTATACCTTAAGTCTAGCCGAAACCAGTTTGGCTCAGTGGATAGAGCGTTGGCCTGCGGACTGAAAGGTCTCAGGTTTGATTCCTGTCAAGGGCATGTACCTTGGTTTCGGGCACATTGCCATTAGGGGGCGTGCAAGAGGTGGCTGTTAGGGGGCGTGCAAAAGGCGGCTGATTGATGTCTCTCTCTCTCATTGATGTTTTTTACTATCTCTCTCCCTTTCTCTCTGTAAAAAATCATTAAAATATATTTTTAAAAAAATCTTAAGTCTACTACTTACTAGCTGTGTGTCCTGGGACGAGGTCTTTAACCTCGGCTTTTGCATCTGTAAAATGGGGATAATATTAATGCCAACTTCACCTGACTGTTGTGACGACATGAGATCATAGGTGAAAGTAGAGCAGGATACATAGCCCAACGGAGGTGCTCAAAAGGCTCTGACATTGTCTTCCAATGATGGTCGCAGCCTCCCAGGTCCTCACGACCAGGGGAGAGGATCACACGGGTAAGTGATGCTCAGATAAAGTGTTCACACACCCATCAGCTTTATTTGAGCCTCACAAGTGGGCAAGGCAGGTCGGATGTTATCCTCTGACCCGAAATAAATTCAACTGCCCACTTTCCCCGGGGCCAGACTGGCGCTACGAAACTGCTGGCAAAGAGGGCACAGCGCACCAGGACCGCCACCCTCCCCGGGGCCAGCCCTGGCCTGGTCCTCCCAGCAAATGACCTTGAGGCCTACATCAGGCAAGACTCCCAGAAAGACACTCCCTCAATCGCCTACCACAAACCCTCCAACTTCCCTGCATCTCCCCCCCCAACACCTCCTCCCTCCCTTGGTTTGACACAGACAGGCACCCAAGACTCCTCTCCCATC
Source organism: Lasiurus borealis (assembly GCA_004026805.1). Taxonomy (NCBI): domain Eukaryota; kingdom Metazoa; phylum Chordata; class Mammalia; order Chiroptera; family Vespertilionidae; genus Lasiurus; species Lasiurus borealis. The sequence continues at coordinate 35,085 of PVJN01019783.1, forward strand.
CAAGTTCTGGGTCCCTTTCTGCCTAGTTCCCTTTCTCTCCCCTCGGTCTTCAATGCCTCCCCCTCTACTAGCTCCTTCCTGTCAGCCTCAAAACATGCTTCAGCTGCTCTGATAAGGAGAGTGAAAACCAGCAAGTACTACTTCTTAGTGCTGGGAGAAGTACAGTGGTACCTCGAGATACGCGTTTAATTCGTTCCGTAACCTTGAGGCGTGGGAAACTATGAGACGCTCGAGTCGCCGTAAACTGGTGGGTCGTGTGCAGCCGGCCGATCCTCTCGATTACTCCTATCTCAAATGTTGCTCGTATTTCAAAGCAAAAATCGCTCGCTCGATGGCTCGTATCTCAAAAATCTTGTATGTTAGGGCACTCGTATCTCGAGGTACCACTGTACTTTTACAGGCATCCTCTCCTCTCATTCTCACACGAACCCTCCGAGGCGGGTCGTGTCATCCTGCCTGGGTGTGACAGATGAAGGCACAAGGAGGTTGCGTGACTTGCCCAAGGTCTTGGAGAGAGTGAACGGGGGCTTCTGAACCCAGAGCTGTGCTCTCACCACACACAGCGCTTTAAAACGCTCGTGGCCCTCACCCCCAGTTCCCTCCCGCGGCCCCACTCCCCTCACTTTGGCAGAACTTCTGGAAAAGGTTGCCTACCCAGGTGCTCCACTGTCTCATCACAGGCATCTGCAGAGAGCCACCTCCTCGAGGTTCTAAATGTCAAAGTCACCAAATGCCCTGGGCCTGCCCCTGTCCCCCCCGCCCCCCATCCCCGTTTTCATACAACAGCCCTCTGGCCAGCACCTGACCTGACTGGGCTCCTCCCTTAGAATTCTCTTCCTTTCCGAACCTACATCCATCCATTCATCCCTGTGGCTCTCCCGGGAGATCCTCACCTGCCAGGTCTCCCTGCGCCACCGTGTATCCCCATCTCCCCAGCCTTCCAACTTGTCTTTCGGGGCCCCACCTGGACCAGACCCCACTTCCTCTGGGAGTCTCCCTAGGCCAGTGGTTCTCAACCTGCCTAATGCCGGGACCCTTTAATACACAGTTCCTGGTGTGGTGGTGATCCCCAAACCATAAAATTATTTTCTTTGCTACTTCCTAACAGTAATGTTGCTACTGTTGTGAATCATAATGTAAATATCTGTGTTTTCTGATGGTCTTAGGCGACCCCTGTGATGGGGGTCGCGACCCACAGGTTGAGAACCGCTGCCCTAGGCTGGGACTAGACACCCGCCCATGCGAGCGCATCGCGTCCCGCAACCCCGGTGGCCTGCGTGTCCCCGGGCTCCGTTCGAGCCCCGACCCCCGGGGAGACGACTGTCATCTCGCCGCCGCCGCCGCCGCCGCCGCCGCCTCTCCAGTGGAGCTCGCAGCAGAGCGGCGTCCGCGACTCTTCACAAACGAGGGGACCCGAGGGGGGCCCCCCCCGGAGCCCGCGGGAAGGGCTGGGCGGCGAGTCCCGCTGGCTCTGCAGCCGCGACGCCAGGTCCCGCCAGGTCCCGCCTGCCCGCGGGGAGGCCGCCGGGGGGAGTCCCGCCCCAGCGAGCGGGACCCGGGCCTCGCGGGGCGGGGAGCGCGGGCGGCGCGGGGGACGGGGTGTGGGTGGGCGGGGGCCGGGGCGGGGGTGGGCCGGCACCGCCCGCCGTCCCAGGGCGAGGGGGGTGGGGCGGGGTGAAGTGCAACCAACCTCGGCGCCTCCGCCGCCGCCTCCGCCGCCGCCTCCCGCGGGCCGGCGCGCGCTTCCGGTGGGGCCCGCGGACGTGGCGGGCGGCGGAAGCGGGGCGGCCGGGGCGGGTCTGCGGGGCGGGGCGAGCGCTCCCGGGCGGGAAACTGAGGCCCGGGGCGGGGTCTGCGGCGTCACCCCGTTCTCCCCCCCACCCCTCCGGGGGCCTCCCTGCTCCGTGCTCCCCGCGCACA